>PVHP010003387.1:0-78967 GCA_004024765.1 Zapus hudsonius
GTTTGCATCGGGCCAAGGGGGACCCCAGGGTCTCTTGACACTGCAGTTGAACCCAGGCCTACAGGCTTTACAACCAAGCACCACAAACTGCTAGGCCATCTCCCTAGCCCCTCCCCACAGCCTTTCTACCCTTCATCTTCTCTCTTTTGTCCCCTCATCCCCACCTCACTCACACATTGGGTCCTCTTCCTTGACCCGCCAACTGCATTCTCAGGCCTCACTTTAAAAGCCCTGTCTCATGGAGTCCCCACTCCATCCACCTTAAGTGTACCAGCCCTGCCCTCCCACGTGTGACCCAGGGCCGCCCCTTCTGCTCTCTGAGTTTCGGTCATGATCTGGCATCCTGTCCAGCCTGGCTGGAGAAGAGCCATACATGGCTGTGAAAGTCCCTAGAAGTCCCTAGTGGGGATTCAGGTGGGAGAGGGAGGGCACTGATATAGTAGATATAGTAGGGTTCCCAGAGCAGGGTACTAGAAGCTTCTACTGGCACAGGGGCCGAGAGAGCAGATTTGCATCTGAGAAACTAAGCTTTGGGTCTCTGTGGGGAAGCACAAAGTTACATGTGTCCTCCTGGGGCTCCCACTTTGGGGCATAAGGATCTCGGAAGCTGCCTAGACTTTCAGGGCTGGACCATATGTTCCTCAAACTCCACTATGCCCCATCTCCTCCAGCATGGAGCCACGATGTCTTAGACTCAGGGCAGAGCTAGGTCTTCCCCCTCAGATTGAAAGCCTTACTTAGCTCAGCAACAACCCCATTCCCCCATGATGGGACATCCACCTCTTGTACAGTCCCCTTGGCCCACAGCCTTACCATCTTGGTGACATCGGCCTGCCCTGTTCACCACGCAGAGAGTTTGCAGGATGCAGACCACTTGCCTTCCGCGTTGCTGTCGAGGCTCATACACCTCTTTGGTGCTGTTCTGGCAGGAGGAAAGGTAGGCTGCGGGGTAGAGGGTGGAGGCCCTTTCAGGACCTTCCCCTGCCAATCACCCATCACTTTCCTCCCCTGCAGGAGAATGGGCAGATGGCTGTGAGTGCTGGCTCTGTGCAGGGCCTCTTGGGTGTGGTGCGGGGCTGGGGCCATGGCCCAGCCCAGGACCCCCGTGTGATACCAATGGCCTTGGAGGCACTTGTGGGAGCAGTGCATGTCCTGCATGCTAGCCGCGCACCACCCCGGGGGCCAGAACTCCGCACCCTGCTTGAGGGCTACTTCCGCATCCTTAATGCCGACTGGCCAGCTAGTCCGAGCTTGGGCCCTGAAGAGGCCCTTGTCACCCTGAGGGTCAGCATGCTCGGTGGGTATGGGCTCCCTGGTCTCCGGGATGGGAATACCCATTTGATGATGGAAAGGCTGGACTGGGCAGCAGGAGGAAGAAGGAGTAAGATAGCCTGGAAAGGAAGTCTAACTTTGGCCCCTACACAGATGCTATCCCCATGATGCTGGCTTGTGAGGACCGGCCAGTGCTCCAAGCCACCTTCCTTAGCAACAATTGCTTTGAACATCTCATTCGCCTCATCCAGAATAGCAAGGTGGGTGGGGTCCCGTCTGGGGGGAAGGCGTGGAACCCAGATGCAAGGCTGGTGTTGAGCAAACATGGCTGAGGTCTGTGTTGAGTGGGTGGGCCTGGGGCATGGACAAGGTCTGTCCCTTTGGGCCTTGGTCCCACTCTTCCATAGTGCTTGACAGGGACACTTTAACTAGGACTCAGGGTGCCACTCACTCTGGAGCACAGCCCTGGCAGCTGCCACTGGTCTTCTCTAACCCCGCCTTCTCCATCTTCCTCTTCTCTCCTTTGCCTCTTCTACTGTACCCCTCCCCACAGCTGTACCTGCAGGCCCGGGCGCCCCCTGAGGGGCACAGTGACCTGGCTACCCGGTTACTGACTGAGCCCGATGTCCAGAAGGTATCACCTTGGGGCTGACCAGCTCAGGCACCACCTCTCTGGGCTCCTTCTTTGAGATTTTCCTGCAGGGATAAGGAGATGTGTGGGAGGCCTGGTATTAGGGCCCTCATGCTGTCTTATCCACTTTCCACTGGGGCAGGAAGTGGTCTGTTGCCTGCTGGTATTAGAATTGGATGCTGGGGTGTGACTATACCAAGCTGGAAGGAACCTTCGAAACTCTCCACCACCCGCCCCCATCTCTCAGAAGGGAAAACAAACCTGTATATACTCAGGGATTTGTCTATAGTCATCCACAGAGGCAGGGCTCCCCCAGAAGAATCTCTTTTTTTTTTTCTGTGGATCCTAATATCTACCCTCAACAGATCGCTGGGAGTTCTCCAGCCCTTTGTGGTGGGCTACATGTCTCATTGTTTGTGAAGGCCGTAGGAAGCTGCAGGGCATCAGATAGGGGTGCCACATCTGGACCCCAACCTCCAAATCCTCTTCATGAGGCAGCCCCATGTGCCCAATGCTTGTTGTCACTTTCTGAAAACCTGCCTGTCCATTTGGTTCCACAGTAGGCAGGGCAAGGTGACTCCCTTTTTTTTCATAGATAAGGAAACAAGTCCAGAGAGGGAGACAAGGTTGCCCGACATCACACCTGGGGACTAGGAGCAAAGGACCCACAGGGCCAAAGCATAATTTAGTGCCCCTGCCAATTTCCTCCCTCTCAGCCCCTCACTCCTCAGGGTAGGGCAGGGGGAGTGAGCAGCATTCCTCTGGCTGAGGCCCAGTGTGCCCACTGATCTATGGGACGGGGGTAGGGTAGGATGTAAAGGTCTCGAAGGTTCTTCTAGTTCTAATATCCTGTGTTGATTATCTCTACACTCCCTGATCCTCTGGCAATCATCGTGGGTGACGGGGCGCTTGCTGGCCTGCTTGCACATGTGCCTGGGTGGGGAGGTGGGTTCTGGGACCCATATATCAACCAGAGAATGGGAGGCAGTACAGCAGGAACGGGCACTGCTGATCAATCCCGGTGAAGCCCCTTCCCAGCCTGGGTTTCTTCATAAGTCTCATTATCAGAAAACATCTTTCCCAGCTGCTCTGAGAGCTCCCTGGTTCAGGGTGAGAAGCCGCAGCAGGGGGGGACAGGCAGAAGGCCCAGAGTGCACATGGCATTGCTGATTAAGCACATACCATGGACTCCGGGGGACCTGGCCCTGGACCCCTTTTACTACTGGTACTGCCAGTTATGACACCCTGTCCTGACTTTGCCTCTCTATCCCTAGGTACTGGATCAGGACGCAGATGCCATCGCCGTCCACGTGGTCAGAGTTCTGACCTGTATCATGAGTGGCTCCCCCTCAGCCAAGGTGAGGATGCCTTATACTTGCTACAGTAGGGGTCAGTGCTGGGGTTCATTGAGCCCATGTTTCCAGAACTGGCTTATAAAAATCAAATCCTGCTCCCAGTCTGGGGACGTAGCTAAGTTGGTAGAGTGCCTACCTAGTACAAATGAGGTCCTGGGTTCAAACCTTAGCACCAAATAAAACCAGGCATGGTGGCACCTACCTGTAATCCCAGCACTTGGGAGGTAGGAGTATCAGAAATTGAAGTCATCTTCAGCTACAGTGGGAGCCAGCCTAAACTACCTGAGATCCTATCTCAAAAATATAAATAGCCAGGCGTGCTAACGCACACCTTTAATCCCAGCACTCGGGAGGCAGAGGTAGGAGGATTGCCATGAGTTCAAGGCCACCCTGAGACTACATAGTGAATTCCAGGTCAGCCTGGACTAGAGCGAGACCCTACCTTGAAAAAACAAAAAAAAAAAAATTTTATACACACACACACATATATATGTGTGTGTGTGTGTGTATGTATGTATATATATATATATATATATATATATATATATATATATATATATATATATATATATTAAGCCAGGCATAGTGGTGCACACCTTTAATCCCAGCATTTAGGAGGCAGAGGTAGGAGGATCACCATGAGTTTGAGGCCACCTTGAGACTACATAGTGAATTCCAGGTCAGCCTGGTCTACAGCGAGACCCTACCTTGAAAAACTGAAACAAAATAAAAAATGAAGCCTAGCATGGTGGCACACACCTTTAATCCCAGCACTTGGGAAGCTGAGATATGAGGATCACTAAATTGGGGCTGTAGAGTGAGTCCTAAGTCAGCCTAGGGCTAGAGTGAGACCCTGTTTTAAGCTCTGCTCTCTGGAGCAGAGCAGGTGACTACCTTGCCCTCTGGGGGTGCCACTCAGAACACTAGGTGGGTATGGTTATCAGTCTGTCCTGGGTCAAGGCTGCATGTAGGATGTAGGAAGGATATTTGTAGTCTGACCACCATATGTAGCCTTCCGAAATGAACATAGCCCCCAACCCCTGCATACCTCCACTGTCCCTTGTCCCTGCCAGTACTGTGACCCAAAGAAGAGCTACACCAGAGAGCTCCAAAAGGTAGGGGGCTGAGAACCATGGTGTGGCTTGGCCCCTGGGACCCACAGATCTGTTCACTTCCTCCATGGTTGCTCTGCAGGAGGTATTCAAGGAGCGCATTGGCTACCAGCACCTGCAGGAGGTCCTGCAGAGCCACGGGCCCCCCACTCATCGGCTGCTTCAGGAACTACTCAACATGGTAAGGGCTGGGGGCTTGGGGTACCTAGCTTACCAGGCAGGTCTCTCCACTCTGGAAGACTGTGTTGACTATGGCCAGTACCTTGTGACCTGTGGCCCAGCAACATGTCAACCACCCTCAGGACCACCCAGGAACATGCAGTTGGGGGATGTAGCTTGCAAGCTGAGGCTCAGGGATTCTAGTGCTGAGGGATTTTTATTGGGGTTATAGTCATCCATGCAGTGGCTGCAGCAGGATGGGGTGACATGTGTTGCTTTCTCGTGCTGTAAGTAAACCCAGATAGGAAGTTTCATAATTGGCATGGTGCCACAGTTGACCTGGGACTGTCACATTCTCTCCACCCACAGGCCGTGGAGGGTGACCACAGCATCCACCCGCCTCCGCCGATCCGCAATGAGCAGCCAGTGCTGGTGTTGATGCAGTGGTTACCCGCACTGCCCTCGGCTGAGCTGCGGCTCTTCCTAGCACAACGCCTTCGGAGGCTTTGTGACAGCTGTCCAGCCAGCCGTGCCACCTGTGTGCAGGCAGGCCTGGTGGGCTACCTGCTGGAGACGCTTGGCACTGGAACATCCTTGGGGGCCCACTGTCAGGAGCAGCTATTAGCACTGCTACAAGCTCTGGGCCGAGTATCACTAAGACCCTTGGAGCTGCGTCACCTGCTGCGTCCCCCACCCGGCCTAGATTCTGAATCAGGTGGTACAGAAGCTCAGAAGGCTCAACATGCAGGCGCCATCATCCGAGCACTGTCAGGCATGGCCAGGCACCTGGGTCCTGCACGTGCCCTGCGCTACTTTGACCTCACACCCAGCATGGCGGGCATCATGGTGCCCCCTGTGCAGCGATGGCCGGGACCAGGCTTCACCTTCCATGCCTGGCTCTGTTTGCACCCCACAGAGACAGCACCTACCCTAGCTCCCAGCCGGCCCCTCCAGAGAAAACAGCTGTACAGGTGGGCACCGTCCAGGGACTAGGGACCTAGGGTGAGCAGAAAGAAGAGGGCTTTTATAACCGATTGCCTGTCCCTCTGTCCCCAGCTTCTTCAACAGCAGTGGCTCTGGGTTTGAGGCCTTCTTCACGGCAGCTGGGACACTGGTGGTGGCTGTGTGCACTCGTAAAGAATACTTGACCATGAGCTTGCCTGAAGTATCCTTTGCTGATTCTGTCTGGGTGAGCCGCCGTCCTTCTTGCATGTCCCAGTGAGGAATTACTAAGTCCCAAGTGTGGCCTGATACCATGACTTTTGTTCCAGCACTGTGTGGCCATTGTCCATGTGCCTGGACGCCGGCCCTTCAGTCAGAACCTGGTCCATGTCTTCAAAGATGGTCATCTGGTCAAAACAGCACCCCTTCGCTGCCCTTCCCTCAGTGAGGTGTGCCAGGCCGGGTCTGGGAGGCCTGGGTCCAGTGGGGGGATGTGGGATACTGTGGACCGAGGAAGGCCTAGAACCCTGTGTGTCTTCTACCAAGCCTCCTGTCCAGGCCTCAGACTTCAGCCCTGGGGTCTATGCAGCAATGGGGGGAGTGGCCATAGCTGGTTGTAAGTGGAGCCGTAGGCTTTGCTGTTTCCTGACCAGTTCCCCAATCCCGATCCTGCAGCCTTTCTCCTCCTGTTGTATTGGCTCTGCTGGGCATCGCACAACCACCACCACCACGGGGCTTCCCATGCCACCTGTCTCCACTGCCCTGGCATACACTCACCCCTCCCTCACCCGTTCCCAGTCAGTCCCAGCCTCCACAGGCCTGAGCTGGGGTGCTGGGCTGGTGGCCCCCCTGCAGGAGGGCAGCATCAGTTCCACCCTTGCAGGCACCCAGGACACTCGGTGGGGCAGCCCCACATCCCTGGAGGGTGAACTAGGGGCTGTGGCCATCTTCCATGAAGCCCTGCAGGCAACTTCCCTGAGGGTCCTGTGTGCTCTGGGTATGTAGCACCTGGCCCTCCTCTACCGTTGTTTCAAAACTAGGGGAAAGACTGGGTGGGGACATGGCTCTGTGGGTAAAGCACTTGCAGTGCAAGTGTGGGGACCCAAGTTTGGGTCTCTAAAACCCACATAAAGCCAGATGCAATCCCAGTGTTCCTAAGGTGAGCTAGGAGGTGGAGATGGGAATCAACCCCCTGAAGCTTGCGGGCAGCCCGTCAACACGTAGCAGTAAATAACAGAAAATAACAGACCCTGCCTCAAACAAGGTGGAAGGCAAGGACCGATGTCCGGGGTTGTCCTCTGACCTCCACACCCTCACTCACTCACACACACACACACACACAAAGATTACAAGGAAAACTGCAAAGGTTGGAGACTAGGGCTCCTCTGAGCAGAAGGGTGACCTTGAGAATGGACAGGCAGAGAGGATGCAGGTTGTGGATAGGCTGTAGCCAGAAGCCCTGAGATCTGAAGGCCTATCCTTGCCCACAGGGCCCAATGAGCCAGCACCCTTCAAGCCCGAGGGTGAACTACACGAGCTCAGTGCTAAGCTGCTCCTTCATTACTCACCTCAGGTATTTGGGGCTCCCTGGGGAGGGGGTTCAGTGGTTGGCTCAACTGTGCTACTTCCCTCGACTGCCACTCTGCAGTCTACCATTCCCTCCTCCATTTGACACTTGCCACCTGCTCATCCCCCGCCCCTCAGGCCTGTAAGAGTAACATCTGCCTGGACCTGTCCCCCAGCCACGGGCTGGATGGCCGCCTTACGGGCCACCGGGTCGAGACGTGGGATGTGAAGGTACGTGTGCACGTGTGGGCAGTGCATGTCACAAACATGAGTGTGGGGGCGCAGGTGTCACGGTGCTGGCCGTGGGCAGTGCTGGATCCTGGCAGGGTTTGGGAGACCGGCTCAAGAGAATCAGATTCCCTCGATACAGGCTTTTAAGCAGGATGGTCCCCAGAGGCAGAAGGATGCTGGTTGAGAGCTTCCCTCTGACCACCATCTCTCCCCCAGGATGTGGTAAACTGTGTAGGGGGCATGGGTGCCCTGCTGCCCTTGCTAGAGCGAGTAGCTGCACAACCCCAAGAGGCTGAGGCAAGTCCAGGTGAAACACATGACCTTTTGGGGCCTGAACTGACCTCTGGGCACAACACTCAGGGCCTGCTACTTCCCCTGGGCAAGTCTTCAGGTGAGCATTGCTAGTGTTTGGGTTGTGGGAGAGTCTGGGGTATGGTGGGGGCTGAATCCTTGAGGTGGTGGTCACTGGCAAGCCCCTGATGCACATCTGTCCAGCAGAGGAGCGGATGGCAAAGAATGCAGTGGCTGCCTTTCTGCTGATGCTGCGGAACTTCCTGCAGGGCCATGCTGTGAACCAGGAGAGCCTGGTACAGTGTCAGGGGCCTGCCATCATCGGGGCCCTCCTGCGCAAGGTGAGGCCAGGTAGAGGAGGAGCAAGAGGTGGAACCTTCTCGACAGGGGCATTCGAGTAGAGCCTGGATGGCTGGGCAGTTCTGGCTGCAAGGATGTGGGGCAAGGGTGGCCCAGGGTGCTGCTGCCACAGACCAGGCTGGGAGCATGCATTTCAGAGAAGGGCCTTGAGCAGGGAAGGTCTTATCTGTATCTTTCATGCCTGTTGTGGGACGGATGGAAGCTGAGGGACTGGGAAAGCAGGTAGGTAGAGCCTGATAGCTCAGCCAGCTTTTCTCCTCCAGGTCCCCAGCTGGGCCATGGACATGAACGTGCTTATGTCTGCCCAGCTGCTGATGGAGCAGGTGGCCGCTGAGAGCAGTGGGTCCCTCCTGTACTTGCTCTACCAGCATTTGCTTTTCAACTTTCACCTCTGGGCTCTCAGCGACTTTGCCGTGCGCCTCGGTAGGTGAGGGGACACGGGCAAAGCGCTGGCCTGATGGCAAGTGGGAGTGAGACATTATAAACCCCACTCCAGGGGGCCTGTGGGACACATGTGACAGACCTGCAGCTCTGTTGTGGGGTGTGTGGGGTACTATGATGGTACCTGGGAGGTGTGACAGGAGGATCTGACAGTTCTACCGTTGTGCATTCAGGCCACATCCAGTACATGTCTAGCATAGTCCGTGAGCACAGACAGAAGCTTCGGAAGAAGTACGGGGTCCAGTTCATCCTTGATGCCCTGCGCATCCACTACAGGTGAGTTTGGTGGGACCAAGTGGATGGTGGGGGGGCTGACACAGCAGCCCCTGGCCGTGAGGGCAGCCCCAGCTGACCTGTCCACTCTGCCTGGTCTCTACCCCTCTTATTTTCTTGGTCCTGTTGGCTGTGCTTCCTGAACCCTCCAGCCCACAGCGGGAGCGCCCCCTTGCGGCCGATGACCTGCGTACAGTGCAGACTTCCCTCCTGTACCTGGCCCGTGAGTTCCTGGTCAGGAGCTTCTTGGCAGATGACATGCAGGTCGTACTAAATTTTTTGGCAGCCACTGGTGATGATGGTCAGGTAGGCTGGAGGTCGAGGAGGGTCAGGTTGGGGTGAGGGGAGATAGGTTTACCAGGTAGGGAGCCCAGCCCAGAGTAAGACTCTGTATCCTCAGATGGTGGGTGCACTGGACCTGCTGCTGGCCCTACTTCAGGGCTCTCCAGCACAGGAGTCCTTGGCCATCTTCCTGTTGGAGCCAGGGAACCTCGAGGTGCTGTTCGCACTGCTGGTACGGCCAAGGCCACCGCCCTTGCTGGCGGACCGAGTCTGCAAGGTACACCCAGCCCACTCCTGACCCTGGCTCCTTAGGCCCATGAAGGAAGCCACTTTCATAGGCCTCTCCTGGAGCCCCAAACCTTGCATAGTGGCTTCCTCTCCTACAATAAGTTTCCCATGATGACAGCCCCTCAATGGACCTCACACAGATCCTGCGCAGATTGCAGCAGAATGAGCGGTTACCTGAGCGAAGCCGCCAAAGGCTCCGGCTGCGAGACAGTGGTCTCCAGGGTCTGGTCGCCTGCCTACCTGAAGGGACCATCTCCCCCCAACTCTGCCAGGGCCTTTACAAGTTGTTTGTGGGGGCAGGTAGGACTTGGTTGGGAAAAAGAGGGAGACCAGGGGGTGGAGGGGTGGAGGTCAGTAGTAGAGTGCTTGCCCAGAATGTACAGAGCCCTGGGTTTGATCCCCAGTACTGCATAAAGAAGAGAGGGAGGGAGGAAAACAACAGACCAGGAGGGAAATGAGACTGGCAGAAAGAGCAAGGGTTGGCATAAGGGCCAGGGTTAAGCAGAGTCCTCTGCTTCTGTTTCCCAGATTGCCTGAACCTCTCAGATCTGTTGGCTGTGGTGCAGCTGTCCCTCCAGGCTGACCTCAGCATCCGTCTGGACATCTGTCGTCAGGTGAGTGAGAGAGAAAAGCTTCGGGGCTTGAGGGGTTCTGGAGTCCATTTGGCCTATCTGTGATGAGGGGGTCTCTGGAGGGCTGGGATGAGGGTCTGGAACAAGTGGGCTCTCATTGTTGTACCCTGGCTTGGCAGCTCTTCCACCTCATCTATGGACAGCCAGATGTGGTACGGCTACTGGCCCGACAGGCTGGCTGGCAGGATGTGCTGACACGGCTGTACATCCTGGAGGCTCCCATGGCAGGTGGACCCTCACGCTTTCCCTCAGAGCCACCCACCTCGCTGGAGCCCGCTCTGTCTCCACCACCCACTGAGTCCCTTGCTGAGCCTTCGGATGTCTTCCTACCCTTGGGGGCGCCTTGCTCTGACTCAGATGTCTTTTACCATGCCCTCTCCCCATTCTCTGTGCCCTTTGACCTGGGCCTGGAACGAGCCAGCGTGGGCTCGGGCAATACTGCGGGTGGTGGCAGCAGCGGCAGTGGGACTATTACTCCAGCCAGCCAGCCTGGCACACCTTCCCCACTGGATGGGCCTCGGCCCTTTCCCACTGCCCATGGCCGCCATAGCTCCAGTCTGTCCAACGTGCTAGAGGATGGCAGCCTCCCAGAGCCCACCATCAGCGGAGATGACACGTCCAACACCAGCAACCCCCAGGTGAGGTGGGCTCACCCTCTGCTATTGCCTGGTGCCTCAGGGAAGGATGCTTCTGGGATGTAGCCTGACGCCAGGGCTGCTGCCACCAGGCAAGCTGGTTCTGCCCCTTGTAGCTCTCTCCTGCAGTTGTATTCCCTGGAACAGGGTGAGTCGTGTGGAGCCAGGAGAGCAGCCAGGCATTGGAGGGTCCCGAAAGATAGCCTGTGGCACTGAGATAACCCCAGGGCCCTGCCTTGGGCTTCTGGATAATAGGCTTTTGCTTATCCAATGCTGTTCTTCCAGAGATTTCCTAGACATTCTTGGAGACTTGAGATAATGGCTTTGTGAATGTCTCCTCTCCTCTCAGGAGTCCATTAAGACCCCAGGCTTCTCCCCAGACTTCAGGTCCCCTTTAGCTGAAGGTCCTAGGCCATTTTCCAAGCTCTTGGTGCCAAGCTGGCCGTTCACTGAATGCTCTGCCTCTCACCATCCCTACGAGTGGGTGGACAAGGGGTGCTGAGCTGGGATGAGGGGCTGGCTTGATTCCCCCCTCACCACCTGCCTGTGCCCACAGCAAACCCCAGAAGAGGAACTGTGTAACCTGCTCACCAACGTACTGTTCTCTGTGACGTGGAGGGGCGTGGAGGGCAGTGACGAGACCGCCTGGCGGGAGCGTGGCCAGGTCTTCTCGGTGCTCACCCAGCTGGGGGCCTCAGCCACTCTTGTGCGCCCCCCAGACTGCATCAAGCGCAGGTGAGAGGGCGGCTTGGGAGGGCGAGGGGTCACTAGAGGCCAGAGAGGCTGTGAGGTGGACACCGAGTCCCTTTTCCACCTAGCCTCCTGGAGATGATGCTGGAGTCCTCCCTGACAGACATCAAGGAGGCGCCTCCCGCAGGCCTGGCCAGCCTCACTGAGCAAGCACTGTGGCTGCTGCGCCTGCTGCAGGACTTCCTGTGCGCCGAGGGCCATGGAAACCAGGAGCTTTGGAGTGAGAAGGTGCTGCCACTCAGGGGTCACTTGTGTCTGTTTGAGCCTGTGAGGGTCGGGTCTGGGAGGACGGCAAACACTGGACAGTCCCGGGTGTGTTAGCGGAAATGTCTATGAGTGTTTCTTGTCTGGCCAAGGGTTGGGGACGCACTGGGTTGGTCAAGCAGCAGGCCTTAGCACACACAACCTTAGCACAAACCCTACCAAGCTTCCAACTTTCTCTTGCTCCCTCCACATGGAACCCCAGCCTTGTGTGGTCAACATCTGTGGGGAATACGTTGTGTTTGGCAGCTCTTTGAAGGTGTGTGCAGCCTACTTGATCACTTGGGCGCCTGGCCGCACCTGGCCAACAGCACGGCTGACCTCCGTGAGATGGCACAGATTGGCCTGCGTCTTGTGCTTGGCTATATCCTGCTGGAGGACCCACAGGTGAGCTGGAGGGGGGTGATCAACAGAGGTAGGGAGCTCTGAGAGTGACTGGGTGCCATCCTCATTCCCTTCACACCCGCAGCTGCATGCCCAGGCCTATGTGAAGCTGCACACGCTCCTGCAGACCGCAGTGCCGGCCCGCCGCGAGGAGGCCTGCTACGTGCTCTCCAAGCTGGAGGCTGCGCTCAGCAGGGCACTGGGCATCTCCAACTCCGAGGCCGAACACGCACAGCCCCCACCTGCAGCCACAGCGGCCTCGGAGCGCTGCTCGTGGCTTGTGCCACTGGTGCGCACGCTGCTGGACCGTGCCTACGGGCCCCTGGGACTCCAGTGGGGGCTGCCCTCCTTGCCACCCACCAACGGCAGCCCTACCTTCTTTGAGGACTTTCAGGCTTTTTGTGCCACACCTGAATGGCGCCACTTCATCGACAAGCAGGTGCCTAGAGGTGGGGACTTAGGAAGAGGAGTGGGGGCTAGGGCACACCTCGAGCACTGGTCTCTCTGCCGATCCTCCAGGTACAGCCCACCATGTCACGGTTTGAAATGGACACATATGCTAAGAGCCATGACCTCATGTCGGGCTTCTGGAACGCCTGCTATGATATGCTTATGAGCAGTGGGCAGCGTCACCAGCGGGAACGCAGCCATTGTCAACGGGCCTTTCAGGTGTGCAACCCATGCTGGGGCAGAGGGGCATCAGTCAGGGGTTCTGCTTCGCCTGTGTGTCGAGGCAGGAGAGGTTGCAGCCAGAGACACTGACCTGTGCCTCTGCAGGAGCTGGTGCTGGAACCCGCACAGCGCAGGGCTCGTCTGGAAGCACTGCGCTATGCGGCGGCGCTGAAGCAGCAGACGGCTCAGCACTCGATGGCGCTGCTGCATTGGGGGTCGCTGTGGCGCCAGCTCTCCAGCCCTTGTGGGGCTTGGGCGCTGAGGTAAGCTAGGGTCTTTGGGGGAGGGAGCTGGTTTAGGGATGGAGCAGCCTAGAGTGCCAGGCTGCTTTTTGGCTTTGGGTTCAAGGTGTTAATTAAAGTAGTGCAGAGTGAATAAAAATAGCAGCCGATGGCTGGAGAGATGGCTCAGCAGATAAGGTTCTGGCCTGCAAAGCCTAACGACCCAGGTTCCATTCCCCAGTACCCACATAAAGGCAGATACACAAAGTGGTGCAAGCATCTGGAGCTTATTTTCTGGATCCCTGGCATGCCCATTCTCTCTAAAGTTACATATTTTTTAAACAGCAGCCTAGGGAGGCTAGAAAGATGACTCAGTTGGGTAAAATGTTTGCCAAGCAAGCATAAGAACCTGAGTTCAAATCTCCAGCACCCACAGAAAAGCTAGGCATGGTGGTGCACACCTGTAATCCCAGCATTTGAGAGGCAGAGATAAGTTCCCTAAGACTTGCTGGCTAGCTAGTTTAGTTAAATTGGTGGGTCCTAGGTTCAGTGAGAGACCCTCCTTCAAATGGACAGGAAGATACCTGACCTGGAACTCTGGCCTCCACACACATGTACACACACCTGTACACACATGTGCCCCACACATGTGAACACACACACACATTCACATGCAAAAAAAATAGTCTAGGGGGGATGTCTGTAGCCTTCTGCCTACCCATGACCTCTCCTGGGGGTATATCTGCAGGGTCCCTCCAACCCCCCACTGGAAGCTGTCCAGCGCTGAGACATACTCACGCATGCGCCTGAAGCTGGTACCCAACTATCACTTTGACCCTCACCTGGAAGCCAGCGCCCTACGTGACAATCTGGGTGAGAGAGTGTGTGACGCTCTGTTCGCCCAGCTGATATTTCCCAACCTGCCATGCTCTGGCTGAATTCCCTTGGCCTCTTGCAGGTGAGGTGCCCCTGACACCCACCGAGGAGACCTCCCTGCCTCTGGCAGTGACCAAGGAGGCCAAAGTCAGCACCCCACCCGAGGAGCTGCAGGAAGACCAGTTAGGAGAGGAAGAGCTGGCTGTGCTGGAGACCCCGTGAGTGTGTGGCCTAGGCACTGACCCAGGCAGGGCCCTGAGCTCTGGCTGGGATGGCAGGCGAGGTGCCTGCTTCCGTGTGGACATGCCCGCGGTGGGACTTCAGTCTCCTGGAGGGACTGCCCTAAATCCAGACTGTTAGGGGTCATTTAAGAGGATGGGCACCACAGAGCAGGATGGCATTGTGGGAATGGGTAGAGGCTGTGGGAGAGGAAGTAAGGGGTAGTGTGGCAAACAGCAAGCAGAGCTTCAGAAGCCCAAGGACAGTGGGCAACGCCTCCCGGAGGCTATGCATATGTACCTCCATGACTCAGTGGCACTCGGGGCTTTTCAAGAAGGGAGTGCCTGGGTCACTAGCTGAGGTGGGTGCTGGCCCCTAGGGTGGAGGCAGCAGAACTGGATGAGCAGCGGGAGAAGCTGGTGCTGTCAGCTGAGTGCCAACTGGTCACAGTGGTGGCCGTGGTCCCAGGACTTCTGGAGGTCACCACACAGCACGTGTACTTCTACGACGGCAGCACTGAGCGTGTGGAAACGGAGGAGGGTACGTTCTGACGGAGCAGGTTGGGGGTGGAGTCAGCAGAGAAGTCCTGAACCCTGGGTTGGGCTGCGACCAGTGACTTGTTATTATACACGTGGGTCCCATAGGCATCGGCCATGACTTCCGGCGCCCACTGGCCCAGCTGCGGGAAGTCCACCTGCGGCGTTTCAATCTGCGCCGTTCAGCCCTAGAGCTCTTCTTCATTGATCAGTCCAACTACTTCCTCAACTTTCCGAGCAAGGCGGCCGGGCCCTCAGCCTCATCTCCTTGCCAGGCGCCAAGGCCCCAGCCCTCACGAATTCCACACCATACCCTGGTACGGAACCAGGTGTACTCGTGGCTCCTACGCCTGCGGCCACCTGCCCAAGGCTACCTAAGCAGCCGCTCTCCACAGGAGATGCTGCGTGCCTCAGGCCTTACCCAGGTGAGACCCCTGAGTGTGTGAGGTGAGAGAGAGGGGTGCTGGGAAGTCCCCAAGCTCATGTCATGCTGTCCTGTCTGTCCCCACAGAAATGGGTGCAGCGTGAGATATCCAACTTCGAGTACTTGATACAGCTCAACACCATTGCGGGGCGCACCTACAATGACCTGTCTCAGTACCCTGTGGTGAGGGCCCCACTCTGCACTCTTCCAACCACCTTCTGACCTGTCAGCACTGAGCTGGGTCCCTGAGGAGATGCACTTCTGACTAAGACCTGTCCTCTGTTCCCTGCACCACCTTCTCCACCCCTTCTGCTCTTCCCAAAAGGGATATTGGACAGTTTATTCCCCCACCACCCCTCCAAGTGGCACCCTCAGCCTGTGAGCAGGCTCTGCCCAACATCCTGTGGGGGTGAGGGCAGGGTGATCTGGCAGGCCATCGGGATCCTCATGTAGCTCCTTCCTTGGGTGGGTGGCCAGTTCCCCTGGGTCTTACAGGACTACGTGTCCCCAACTCTGGACCTCAGCAACCCAGCTGTCTTCCGGGACCTGTCCAAACCCATCGGTGTGGTGAACCCTAAGCATGCCCAGCTCGTGAGGGAGAAGTGAGCTTGTGGGTAGGGCAGGGCAGGGCAGGGCTAAGTGGGCTGGGATGGGTGGGGGCAGGGCTTCTGATTGCTACTATCTCTGGCCCCAGATATGAGAGTTTTGAGGACCCTGCAGGCACTATTGACAAGTTCCACTATGGCACCCACTACTCCAATGCAGCGGGCGTGATGCACTACCTCATCCGCGTGGAACCCTTCACCTCGCTGCATGTCCAGCTGCAGAGTGGCCGGTGCGCCCAGGGGTGGTGGGAGGTGGGCAGGAACCGTGGGTCTGCTTCTGGCTCCCTTCTTTCTCCCCTCCAGCCATCACCTCACTCTGAGCGTTTCCCTCCACCAGCTTTGACTGCTCTGACCGGCAGTTTCACTCCGTGGCAGCAGCCTGGCAGGCCCGCCTGGAGAGCCCTGCCGATGTGAAGGAGCTCATCCCAGAGTTCTTCTATTTCCCTGACTTCCTGGAGAACCAGAACGGTAGCATACGAGGCGCTGGCCATGGGAGTGGGCTGGGGACAAGTGCACAGACTTGGGGCAGCCCAGGGATGGTAAGGATGTACATTGACCCTGTCCTCTGCCAGGCTTTGACCTGGGCTGCCTCCAGCTGACCAACGAGAAAGTGGGTGATGTGGTGCTTCCCCCATGGGCCAGCTCTCCCGAGGACTTCATCCAGCAGCACCGCAGGGCTCTGGTGAGGAGATGACCACACACGGGCGGGCAGCTGGGATGGGCATCAGCCATGCCTGGGTTGACCGCCCCTCCCTCCCCTCAGGAGTCAGAGTATGTGTCAGCCCACCTGCATGAGTGGATCGACCTCATCTTCGGCTACAAGCAGCGGGGCCCAGCAGCCGAGGAGGCTCTCAATGTCTTCTACTACTGCACTTACGAGGGTGAGCAATCCACTGCGCACAGGATGAGGGAGCGATGCCCAAGACACGAGTCCTGACTCCTGCCTCCCTCTCAGGGGCCGTAGACCTGGACCACGTGGCAGATGAGCGGGAACGGAAGGCTCTAGAGGGGATCATTAGTAACTTTGGACAGACACCTTGTCAGCTGCTGAAGGTAAACACAGCTTAGAAAACAGCAGCTCAGGACACCCCTGCCATGGTTCTGACCAGCTGCTTATCTACAGGAGCCACACCCAGCCCGGCTCTCAGCTGAGGAAGCAGCCCATCGTCTCGCCCGTCTGGACACTAACTCACCTAGCATCTTCCAGAACCTAAGCCAGCTCAAGGCCTTCTTTGCAGAGGTGAGAAGAGGACAGGACCTTCTACTCCATGACATAGGTTTAACGTCACTGTCCTTACCCACCTCTGGGGGCAGATGGGAAATCTAAATGAAGGTGAACCATTTGAAGGCATCTTGGAAAATAAGCTAAATATGGGAGGACACAGGAGGTGGGAGGGCCTTCTTCACACGTGCCTCAGAAAGCCTGAAGGTCAGGATGGAGGGAGTCTGGCCTTGGACCTCTCCTGCCTGCAATCTCAAATGTTGCCCCCAGGCCTCCTTGGCTTCCCTCTCTTCCTGTCATTGGCCTTTGGGGGGCTGAGGAGTGATGGGGTAAAAGTTGAGACCCAGGATGAGACCAAGCTGTCTAGCGTAGCTGCTTGCTCTTGTTTGGTGATGCCCTCCTGCATGCTCACTGACCTCACGGCTGCATCTATGACACCCGCTCGCTGCTCCTGGGGCCAGACTGTGGAGTTGAGACTCCGGCTGCCCCAGCACAGCCAGTCCAACACTTTTCCTTTCAGGTTGTCAGTGAGGATGTACCCGTAGTGTTGGCTCTGGTACCACACCGGCAGTCCCATTCCTTCATCACCCAAGGCTCAGACCTGTTGGTAAGCGTATTGGGTAGGACCTTAGCTCCACCTTCTCTGATTGCCCACAAACCCACCTCAACACCTTCTTGCCCACAGGTGACTGTGAGTGCCAATGGGCTGCTGGGCACCCACAGCTGGTTGCCCTATGACCGAAACATAAACAACTACTTCAGCTTCAGTAAAGACCCCACCATGGGCAACCCCAAGTAAGCTGGAGGGTGTGGATGGGGAAGGGCTAGAAATGCCCTAGATCTGCATCACCTCCCACCCAAACAAGCTACAGGGGAGCCGTCCCACGTGGCACAACTTCACCTACCATCTTCCCACTGGGTCAGGATGCAGAGACTACTGAGCGGCCCGTGGGTGGCAGACAGTGGCGTGAGTGGGCAAGCACTGGCAGTGGCCCCTGATGGAAAGCTGCTCTTCAGCGGTGGTCACTGGGATGGCAGCCTGAGAGTAACTGCGCTACCCCGTGGCAAGCTGCTGAACCAGCTAAGCCAGCACCTTGGTATGAGCAGCCTTGGTACTGGGGAGAATGAGACACGTGGGTGGGGAGTGGAATTCTAACGTTGGCCCAGGAGGGTGTGACAGCTCTGCCTGCCTGTGTCCTCCCTTCCCCATGCAGATGTGGTGACCTGTCTTGCACTGGACACCTATGGCATCTACCTCATCTCAGGCTCCCGGGACACCACATGTATGGTGTGGCGGCTTCTGCAGCAGGTGTGCTTGGGGGGAAGTCCTGTGGGGTCCTTATAGCCCTGCCCATCTGCCCTGCTGGGAGCATTCAGGCAGTCCTGTTGCAGTGAGCAGGTTCAGGGCTCTTGGCTTTGGACAAGGCCCTCCCATTCCCAAGTCCTAAGCTAGCCATGGCTCCCCACAGGGTGGTCTATCAGTGGGACTGGCACAAAAACCTGTGCAAGTCTTATACGGGCATGAGACTGCAGTGAGCTGTGTGGCCATCAGCACAGAACTGGACATGGCTGTGTCTGGATCTGAGGTATGTGTGTGCATATGCCCCCCAGGAGGCCACATCTCCCCGAGCCTTTAATCTCCTGCCTGCCCAGCACCCTAAGACTCCTCTCCATAGGACGGAACTGTGATCATGCATACTGTACGCCGTGGCCACTTTGTGGCAAGGCTCCGGCCTCCAGGTGCCACATTGCCTGGACCCGTGTCCCACCTGGCACTTGGGTGCGAAGGCCAGATAGTGGTACAGAGCTCGGCATGGGAACGTCCTGGTGCCCAGGTATGGCAAAAGGGTTTTGCCCAGCAAATACAGTGGGGCAGTTGGGATGGTGGCGGTTGCTGACACCCCGTTTCCTCCAGGTCACCCACTCCTTGCATCTCTACTCGGTAAATGGCAAGTTGCGGGCGTCACTACATCTGACGGAGCAGCCTACAGCCCTGGCAGTGACAGAAGACTTCGTCTTGCTGGGCACCATCCAGTGTGCCCTGCACATCCTTGACCTGAACAAGTGAGCCCCACCAGATGAGTACATGGCCCTTCAAGGTGGCAGTTGTTGGCAGAGGAAAATGAGTGCCCACTGTCACACAAGTCTCTGGGCACATTTCTTTTAGGGGTGTTACTGGTGGAGAGGTCTTGTGAGGCAGGGTTTCAATGGCGCCATCCTTCCAGAGGGCAGAGGTGTGCGGGCGGGCTAATGAAGAGACCCCTCCCTGGCCGCAGATTGCGCCCCGCAGCGCCGCCCCTGCCCATGAAGGTGCCAGTTCGCAGTCTGTCTGTGACCAAGGAGTGCAGCCACGTGCTGGTGGGCCTGGAGGACGGCAAGCTGATCGTGGTGGGCGCTGGACAGCCGTCGGAGGTGAGGATCGATCAGGGCGGGGGGGCTCCAGGGACATCGGGGGCCGTGGCCACGGCTCACCCACCCACCTGACCCCGCAGGTGCGCAGCAACCAGTTGGCGCGGAAGCTGTGGCGGGCGTCGTCGCGGCGCATCACCCAGGTGTCCTCGGGGGAGACGGAGTACAAACCTGCCGAGGCTCGCTGAGCCCGCGCGTGCGCAGGCGCCGGCCGCGGCACCGCCGGGTGGGCGGGGCCCACCCTCCAGCTCAGGGATTGGCGGATGGTTCCACCAGGAAGTCCCGCCCCTCGCGGGCTGAGGGGCGGTGAGAACCCAGCCTCTGAGGACCGAGCTGCACTTTTTGCACAAGGGTGTGGTGCTGGGGGGGGGGGTCCCCCGCTTCCACGCCCCAGCCAAGCACCCGGACCGCCCGTGGCCTTAACTCCCGAAGGCGACCCTCGCCCCCCACCCATTCTCAGCAATAAACTCAGCCTAGTTTTGTACTGCTTCGTCTCGAAGTGCGCGTGCGCGATGTCTGGGTCCCGGGGCTGTCCCCGCGCTCCCTCCCCTCCGTGGGGAGCGGCCGCGCCCTCGGGTCCGCCCCGCCCCCTCATTGTCCTGCTCCCCGTCTCCCCTCTGGGGACGCCCCCTCGGCCCGCCCCTGGCCCTAGCCCGGAACCTGCGCTCTCCAGGGACTCCCCTCTCCCAGCGGGGTCCTGGCTGAGGACTGTGGCACTGAAGGTCAGGAGGGGTCTGGCCGGGTGGAGGGGGGCACCAGTGTCCGTGTCGGGGTGTTCGTGAGAAGTCTGCAGCATGGGCGTGCACGGGCACTTGCATTCTTTGTTCAGATCGTGAGGGTTTGGAGACGGGAGGGTGAGGGCCGGGAGACAAGGAGCAGTTCCAATCTAGGAGCTCGGCTGGGTGGGGGAGATTCCAAGGCCTGTCTGCAGCTGCACCCCACAACCAGCATCCGAAGGGCCCCTTCCGGAAAGTGATACCAAGGTATACACCTCACATGGCTGGGCCACTGCCACTCAGTCCCAGACCTACTTGGTAGGTGGAACCTTCGTTGTCGCTGCAGTGACTGGCTGTTGGGGACCAGGAGGGCAAGATCTCCTCCTAGATTCAGAGCCTGTCTCCCTACTTTCAGGAAGTGGACCCCCAGATTCAGTCCAGTAGGGCCCTGAGCCTGACCCTGGCTTTCTGCTTTCAGGCCTTCTCTGGACTCTAAATCTGAACCCTGATCCTAGAGGAAGGCTTGGGAATGTAGTCACTACAGGAAGCCCCCCTGTCATAGGACCTTAGGATATTGCCATCCTGGGCCCTGTCGTGGTGTCTTGTAGTGTGAGCCCTTCACTGGGCCTTAGTTTGCTTTGGCAGGAAATAGGGATATAGGCACACATGTCTCCTTAAACACGGATCGAGTCTAGGTATTTGCCAAGGTCTTGAGATAGGTTGGTTTCCAGCCTCTCCTTTCCCATCCTGAACTTGCACCCCAACCCTCCAGCTTTGGCAAGGTGCAGTTTGCACCCCTTCTGACACCAAACTTTCAGCCTTGGAGTTAAGCAGGATGGAGTGAGCCAGAAATGGGGCCAGGCTGTCCCCAGGGACTTCTGACAACCACCTTGAGGATTTCCCTGTATCCCTGCACACAGCTACTTCTGGACTCAGAGAAGCAGACTCCCAGCTCCCTCAGTTTGGTGCTGCCAACTCCAAACGCATTCTTCAAGAACCAGCCCAGGCGTGCCGTGCCCTGCCCTGCCCAGGGACAGAGCCATGCTTCACAACTCCAGCCACAGCAAAGGTAAGCAGTCCTTGGCCCAGGTCCTAGGCAGTGGGCAAGCGGGGTGGTTCCCTGGCTGGGTAGGTCATGCAAAAGCCCAATCACACTAGGCATTCCCAGCACTCTGGAGGCAGAGGTAGTAGGATCATTGTGAGTTCAAGGCCAGCCTAGGACTACAGAATGAGTTCCAGCCTGGTCAGCCTGGGCCAGAGTGAGACCTTACCTTTGGAAAAAATAAAAGTCCAAACACAAGCTCTGGAGTCCCTGTCCCTTGTGTCTTGTATATATTGGATTAGAAGAACAAATGGATTTCAGGCAGAAGAGAGCAGTGGCATTTACTTCTCTTCCAGTTCAGCTTCCTTTTTTTTTTTTTTTCCCCCGAGGTGGGGTCTCACTCTAGCCCAGGATGATTGGTATTCATTCTGTAGTCCCAGGCTGGCCTTGAACCCACGAAGAACTCCCTGCCTCTCAAGTGCTAGGATTAGAGGCGTGCTTCCAGTTCAGCTTTATTTTGTAATAATCTACAATGCTTCCTGTGCAGTGTGCTCTCACAGGCCCGAGTGGACAGATCTGGAGCTTATAGAGTAGGAAACACCTGAATCTGTCCGAGGGAGGAGGTTCAAGCAAGACAAGTCTGCAAGATTGAGGGCAGAGGACATCTAGGAGGGGCTGTGTCCAGAGTTGCAAGCTAAGGGAATGCTGTATCTGAAGGAGAAAAGTTAACTCTTAATGCTTATGCGGAAGACTGTTGCTTCCAGAATATTAGCAATGAAGTCCAGGCAAGGTTGCTCAAGGATCCTAGCCTTGGTTCCCTGCCCCTCTGTTCTTTCCTCCACAGATACAACTCTGAGGGGGCAGGACAAGGACAGGGAAGGAGTATGGGTAGGAGTTGGGGGGGCCTTGGCCCCCAATACTTCCTCCCTATTCCCCCCCGAGCCTCCAGGTGCCTCAAGTAGCATCATCCCAGTCCACTGTGCTCTCCTGGCCACCGTAGTCCTCGGTCTGCTTGCCTATGTGGCCTTCAAATGGTAGGTGGTTTGGGCACTGCCTTAGGACATCCTCCTCTCCACCCCTGGACTTCCAGCCAACTCCTTGTCTTGTAAAGTTGGCAAAAGTGCCTCGTGCTTCCCACAGCTGGCGCTCACACAGGCAAAGGCAACAGTTGGCCAAAGCTCGGACGGTAGAGCTGGGGGACCAGAGACCTGGTGTCTTCATGGACTCTCCTAGTAGTCTGGAGCCCTGCATCTCCAGCCAGGGTGAGCACCTGTCCTCCATCTCTAGTCTACTAGGCTTACCTAGTGCTACCACCACCCACCCATGTGACTCTAATGTCTCCTGCTCCAGGACCTAATCCTGACCTTGGCTGTCGACTTTACCTTCATCTTCCTCAGCAGCAGCAGGAGGAAGTAGAGCGACTCCTGATGTTGGGTGACCCTGACAAGGGCTGGCAGGGCCTGGCAAGCCACCTAGGCTACCAAGCTAAGGCAGTGGAGACCATGACCCGTGGCCCAGTGCCAGCCTGTACCCTGCTGAGGGACTGGGCCACCCAAGAAGGCAGTGGAGCTACCCTCAGGGTGCTACGGGGTGCTCTGACTGCCATGGGCAGGGAAGATGTGGTCCAGGCACTGGGCCCCACAGCTGAGGGCTGTTCTGTGGTGTGAATGACAGTCACCCCTACAACCTGACTTGGTGCTCCCCACCACTCCCACATGCCTTACACACCTTCCTATTCACAGGCTTTCCTGGCATTACTGGCTGTTTTGGTGGAACACAGAATACCCAGCATCCTTTCCTCCAGAATAGGGACTGGCATATGGGGGTGGGAGGTAGGAAGTGGGGCAGAGTCCTGCCCTCTAGGGATCCTCACTCTGCCTCCCTGAGCTGTTTTTTTTTTTCTACTTTTGTATTCCATATTAAAGGTGACTTTGGACTTTTGTTCTGTTCTATCTGGTGGCTCATTGAGCCTGTGAAGACAGTTGAGTAGCTGTGAGACAGAGACCCAGAAAAAGTGTGTGAAGAAACTGTCTCTTCAAGCAGCAGCTGGGATGGCAAGGCATGTAGGTCAAAGATGCACACCTAGGCTTTGGAAAAGTCCAAGCCTGGAGTTCACACCCCATAACTGCCCTGGAATGGTTGGATCACATCAGGAAGCTATTTTACCTTGCTGAACTTTTAGCTTCCATAGCTGGAGGCAGGTTCAGTAGGTTCCCCATCTCTAAAGTTGGCAGCGTAGGACCCTGGGTTTGAGGTGATTTCCCTGACTTGTGCTGCGACCAGCATCAAACTGAGGCTGAAGGCCTCCTGTGTCATGAAATAGAAGGCACAAGGTAGGCTGGGCCTGGGAACTAGTTGCCAAGGACTTCAGATCACCTACAGACAAGGGCTTTCCTGTCAAGATGGGGACTCTGGGAGAGCATTTGCCTAGCAAGTATGGGTCCTGGGTACAGTCCCCAGAATTACAGAACTATACTCAGGAAAGTAAATTCCAAGCAAGCTTCCACAGCTGCTCATATGGCTTGAATACAAGATAGTCATTTAGGACAGGGCAGCTGAGCAAAACACTTGCCCCTCCATGTATGTGCCTGTCCTGAAGGGAGAAACAGGTAGGTTGGCAAACCTGCCCTCTGGGGTACTAGGCAGATGGCCTTACCTAGAAGGGAATAATGTAGATGCATCAGAGGTCTTAGGTCCATCCAAACTCACCTGGGATAGCTTCATGAAATATGTAACTGGGCTTGGCTGCTTTGTGAGTACAAAGCTTAATACAAACTGCATCTACTACTGTCCCTTAGAAATAGCTTACCAGGGCTGGAGATGTCTCAGCAATTAAAGGCACCTGCTTGCAAACCCTGACAGCCACGGTTTAATCCCCCAGCACCCATGTAATGCTGGATACACAAAGTGGCGTATGCACTTGATGTTTGTTTACAGTTGGCAGGAGTCGACCATATTCTCTGTCTGTCTCAAATACAGAAAAATATTTTTAAAAAGGAAAAACTAGCATAACAGCCTAGACTGGCACAAAGCTGACACTCTTTCCTACCCAGAGCCTGTATCTTGTAGCCCACATGCTCCCTCTCAGCACAGCCTGTGTGCCTCATGCCTCTGCTGCCCTCCCTGTAGTGTCCAGGCCCATGTCAGTGGCATGAAGAAGCTGGAATCTGAACATCAAATGAGCACTCCACTGGGCTGAGAAAAATAAAGCCTGAAGGGAAGAGATACAGTAACTCTCTCCAGCCAGACAGTAACAAAGGGAAGACGTATCTGGCCTATCTTTTGACTGACCCACTAACCAAAGTAAAGCAGCCTAGTGCCAGTGAGGTAACAGGACACACTTCCTCTGCCCTGGAATGCCTATGCAATTGATCCAATCCTTGATCACAAATCCAGGTCGTATCCGAAATGCACTGGGGCCTGTTGGGAACAGCTTGTAATAAAGCCCAGTAGCAAAGATCAATCTTGAACATCACACACAAGTGGCCACTATATCTTTTTTTCTCTCAAGTGACACCAATACAAACATGCTTAAACACATACCAAGTTCTTTAATTGATTTTATTTTTTACATAAAAAGTTCAGTAAAAATTGGATAAAGTAAAGTGATTTTAAGCAGTAAATCAATCTTATCAACATAGCACAAGGCTGGCCAAAACCACAAGGGCAGCCTGCTTTGGAATATTTACATGATAACAAATTAAACCTTGCAGAACTTATAGTATCCTTACAAAGTCTTTCTGTGATCCTAGCACATAGAGGCTAACAGCAAAACAGAAAACAAAAACCAAGAAAAAAACCAAATTATTTTCAATATATTCACATATACATTAAAATATAATACAGATCGTTGGGGTAAAGGGTCTTGGGTGGGGATGCGCATGGGTCCGTGCGCTGACAGCACCGCCAAGGGGGAGACCCCAGTTTCATAATGGGGTCAGGCATGGCCAGGGGATCTTCCCTAGGCTATTGCCTCTGATGACCTATAACCATAACACCCCAACAACTCACAGCTAGGGCTCACTTGTAGATGGAGCTCATTTTTGTGACTTACACTTGCAGATTTGAACTGCCCAGGATGGTGGGTCATCAGTAGCACAGCCCTGGCCAAGGAGTAGGGCAGAGGCCACGGAATTTCTTCTTCCCAAAATTGTTCCTATCTGATGACATTTTCCTCCTACCCTGGCCCCATAAGTCACTCTAACTCAGTGTCCTCTTTAGGTTTGTAAACAGCCCCAAACTTCTGCATGTACTTCTTAATGTACTCCTTGGTTTTGTGTTTCACATTCTCATTGCACTCCAGGTCTTCAGGGTTCTTACAGTACTTCAGCTCCTTATTCATAACGCCATGAGTCAGCTGTCCAGGGCACAGGAAGAGAGACCACAGCCACCATCAGAGTGTAAAATTATATGAGGGGGGAAGATAACTGACTGGTGTTAAATCATAGGGTAGGTTGGCGCAAGCTGGCATGAGGGTCACCACAGAAGAGACTCAGTTCCAAAGTCTCTTAGAGAACTACTGAGCATGTCAATAGCACGTCCCTATTCCAAACCTCCCCTCATGTTCTTGGCATCTGGCACATAAAACCACACTTTCTATGATGAGAGAATTATCTTGGATTTAAGGTAGTAAGAGCATCAAGAGACAGAAGCAGGGGAAATACCTTACGAGCAAGGTGTTTGAAATCTTCAGTTGTTGTGATTCTGCCCACTTTGCAGTCAGGTTTCCGGTAAGGATTCAGGCACTGGACAATGAACTGAGACATCTGCAGACAGAGGAAAGGAAACATATTGCTCACCAGCATACAGGAGGCAAGGAGTTGGGCTGATGGGATCATTAGCTAAGGTAATACATACAGTTAACCAATTCTTTCCCTTTCCTCCTTTAGGCAGCTGGGCTGGTCAGCAGAATGCTAGTAAGCCAGTGAGATGTACCAAAAACAACAAAAGATCCTAGCTGGACTTTAATGGCACATGCCCTTAATGCTAGTACTGGGGAGGCTAAGGTAGGAGGATAACAAGAGTTTGAGGCTAGTACCCTGGGCTAAAGAGTGAATTCTAGATCAGCCTAAACTAGAGTGAGATCCTACTGGGAAAAATAAAACAAAGTAAATAAATAAAAATTAAAAAGAAAGCCGGGCGTGGTGGCGCACGTCTTTAATCCCAGCACTTGGGAGGCAGAGGTAGGAGGATTGCCATGAGTTCAAGGCCACCCCGAGACTACATAGTGAATTCCAGGTCAGCCTGGACTAGAGCGAGACCCTACCTTGAAACCCCCCCCCAAAAAAAATTAAAAAGATCTTGGCTCAGCCCTGAGAGGGAAAGAGCAAGTCTCACTGAGAGTAGTAGCTAGAGATACCCAGCAACAGGAGCCTGATAGCAGCCTCAAGTTTCAGTCAACAAACTATGCATTGGGGAGGGGGGCAGGGACATTGAGGTAGGGTCTCACTGTAGCCCAGGCTGACCCAGAACTCATGGTAATCATCCAACCTCAGCCCCTCCTTCCCCTGAGTACTGAGATTAAAGGGCTGTACTACTACACCCAGCCCCAGCTATGTATTTTTATGAAAAGTCTAGCACTGGAGGCAAGACAGAGCAGATATTCCAGAGATCCTTGAAGGCACTGTAACCTCAGTAACTGCAGGCAGATATTTTGTCCTTAAATGTGTTACACTTTGCTTCATAAACCAGAGCCTCAAGAAGCAGGTGGAAACAAGAGTCTCAGCCAGAAGGACGGTCCAAAGGCAGGATAGTTTGCATCCCAGCATTTCCAGTGTCCTCCATACATCATCTTTGTAAGCTCTATTCTGCCTAGTGGCTCTTGAGGAAAAGCTGTGCAAGTATTTATGATATAAAGTCACAGAGGATAAAGGGAAGGAAGTGGCCAGTGCCACCTGTCCTGCACACTTTCTCCCAGCCCTATTCCTAATAGCCCTCACATGGCCTGTGGTATAGTCCCTGGGACTACTTGTAACTCCCTGGAAAGGATGATGTTCTTTCTTCCTTTTTTACATTCCTTCTTGATTTCCACTCTGAATGGCTGCTAGCCACTCTTTATATGGCGGCTATTACTACTCATAGATCTGTTAACTCCATGTAATTCGAGCCCCTTCAATGAATGAAGACTGAAGTTTAAACTCTGGATACCTTAAGTAGGCAAGGAGTTCACTACCCTGATGACCGGAAACCCATTGCCAATAGCATCAAGAGGAATTGAGGCTCAAGTCTTTTGTCAAGAACTTGCTTTCTGGGCTGGAGAGATGGCTCAGCAGTTAAGGCACTTGCCTCCAGTGCCTAAGGCCCCGGTTCAATTCCCCAGGTCCCACATGGGCCAGATCCACAGGGTGGTGGCCTTGGTGTTCTCTCTCTCTCTCTCTCTGCTTGAAAATGAATATATATATATATTTTTTTAAAAAAGAACTTGCTTTCTCTGAGTCAAGATTTCCTCTACTCATGTAAGAGGAACAACTGTCCCTGTCTTGCTTACCTCAAGGGATACTGTGGCTAACAGCTACAAAAAGTGCTAACATACTTGTTAAGGGCCATACCGAAGTATCATCACATAACAACTAGACAGTCAAATCAAAGAAACGAAGGAGTACCTAAGACAAGGCAGTCTAACACTACATACAGCTTTCCCTTGTTTAAGGCATTATAGAAGGTGCACAGTAAAACAAGTAAATGTGATTGGCAGAAGGACTCCTGTCAGTCAGGATAAAACATTAATAATTTTATATTTATCTATTGATTGATTGGCTGAGATAAGGTCTCATTCTAGCCCAGGCTGACCTGGAATTCACTATGTTGTCTCAAACTCACAGCAATCTCCCTACCTCTGTCTCCTGAATGCTGGGATTAAAGGTATATGCCATCACGGGATAAAGCATTTTTAATGGGAAGAGCAGCATTTTGGCAAGATGCACAAGCCAAACCTTTGACTATGTCTTAGGGTGGCCTTGAACTCACAGCAATCCTCCTACCTCTGCCTCCCAAATGCTGGGATTAAAGGTGTGCGCCACCACGCCCGGCTTAAACCAAACCTTTCTAGCTCAGGCAAGAAACATATAGATACTTAAGAAACGGAAAGAGCTCAGGTTAAAGCCTATGGAGTTTACTACCAAACGTTACCTCTTTTCTGAATACTTCTTTGCTTTTCTTAGCCAGCTCACTGGAGGTGTCTGCTTCTGCTGTTTTGGGCTTTTTCGAAGTCTAGAAATAGAAAATACAACATTGCTAACATGAGATGATAGTTCAGTGATGCCCCACTATCCCAGAACTCTCATTTCTTTCCCACAGTTGAGTTACCTGGCTCCTTAAAGCAGATTCACACAAGGGCACAGCCTGGAGGCTACTTAGCTGTAGTGTTTCAAATCTGTCATCTAACTCCAAGATGTTTATAAGCCAAAGTCTAACCCTCTACCCCAAGTCAAAGCTACATTCTTTTTTTTTTTTTTTTTTTGGGGGGGGGGGGGAGTTTCGAGATAGGGTCTCGCTCTAGTCCAGGCTGACCTGGAATTCACTATGTAGTCTCAGGGTGGCCTTGAACTCATGGCAATCCTCCTACCTCTGCCTCCCAAGTGCTGGGATTAAAGGTGTGTGCCACCACGCCCAGCAAAACTACATTCTTGAAGTAGCTATACACATCTCTAGTTTTTTCATATATCTTAGCATTACAGAACAAAGTTAAATGTTCTGTTCTGAAGATCTTTGGTACTTATGACTTTTCCTCTATGGGTAGGGCTGCCTAGACTACAGAAAAGAGTCTCAGCATTTAGGAGACACTCCTTGGAGGTTGGTACGTCTAGTCCAGGAATGTAAAGATGAACATTACATTCCTGTGTGGTGGTGCATATCTGATGTCCCAGCACTTGGAAGGTAGATAGGGGCAGTGTGAGGGGAGGGTTGAGGATCATTCAAGTTAATGAATGTATGAGTAGATGCTAAGACAGAGGAAGATACCAGAATGGCAGGATGATAAATTCAGAAACGGGCCTTTCTATTATTGCTAAAGGAGAAGTTGCCAAATTCCCAATAAGCAAGAGGTGATGAGTTTATTGGAGTTATTGACGTTGGCATTCAGAGCACCTGCCATACAGGCTGTGTCTCCAGTCTTAGCCATCAGATCTCTTTTCAGTAAATTTTTTTTTTCCAAGATAGGATCTCCTTCTAGTAGTGCAGGCTAACCTGGAATTCCAGGCTGGTCTTAAACTCTTGGCAATCCTCCTACCTCTACCTCCCAAGTGCTGGGATTAAAGGCATGCACCACCATGCCCAGCTTTCAGTAAATACACTTTTCCATAGAAAAGAAAAATTATAAGCATTATTCTATGAATAGAAGGGTGTCCCCACCCTCCAAGATGGATCTAGAAGCTGCAGCTTAGTGTAATAACTTCATGTTTTTGCTAGGTGGTTAGAGGAAAGAAAACAATCAATTCCTTTTCTCATTTCATAGGACTTTTCTTTCTTTTCTAACATGTGTGTGTACACGTTTGTAGGTGTGTGTGCTGTGACACACCCGTGGAGGAAGTTGGAGCAATGTTGGGTGTCAGTTCTTGCCTTGAACTTTGTTTTGAGACCAGGTCTCTCATTCTTTTTTCTTTTTTTTTTTTTGGGGGGGGGGGTTCAAGGTAGGGTCTCACTCTAGCCCAGGCTGACCTGGAATTCACTATGTAGTCTCAGGGTGGCCTTGAACTCACAGCGATCCTCTGCCTCCCGAGTACTGGGATTAAAGGCATGTGCCACCACGCCCGGCTAGGTCTCTCATTCTTAACCTCAGCATTCACCAGGCCAGCTGGCCTATGAGCTTCTGGGGATTCTGTCTCCACCTACCATCTTACTATAGGAGTGCTAGACTTACTGTGTCCAGCTTTCTATTAGTTCTGGGGAACTGAACTCAGGTTGTCAGGCTTTTGCAGAAAGCACTGTTACCCACTGAGCCATCTTCCCAGTCTGCAAAGAAAATTTTTTAATACCCCATCCATGTCTTGGTTCTGTTTCCTCCTTTTTACAACTAGTATAACGGCTCTGGTGCTGAAGAAGCTGTAGATAGCTAAAGCCTGGCCTGGAATTTGTAATCCTCCTACTTCAGGATCCTGAGTTGCTAGATTATAGGCATATGTCACCATGCATGGCTTGCTTTCAATTTTTTAAAATTTGTTTTCCCCCACTGTAGAAAATGTGGATATAACCCACACTAAGTACTCAGGTAGCAAAGGATCCAGAATTGTTTGAATAGCCAGATGTGGTGGCTCACACCTAATGTCTCGGGACTTGGGAGGCTGAGACAGGAGGAGCGATGCAAGTTCAAGGTTAGCTTAGGCTACCCAGTGAGTTCTGGCACAGACTGGGCTACAGAATAAGATCTTGTCTCACAAAACAAACAAAAACCAATTATATTTGAGGGCTAGAGATGTAGCTCTGTGGTAGAATGCCTGCCTAGTATACACAAGGTTCTGGGTTCAATTTCTAGCACATCAAAAAAATTGTATTTGACTAGAGTGTGAGTTCCGGTTCAGCCTGGGCTAGAGAGAAACCTTATCTCCAAAAAGCTATATTTAAGGGCTGGAGAGAGGGCTCAGCAGTTAAAGGCACTTGCTTACAAAGCCTGACTGCCCAAGTTCAATTCCCCAGTGCTCATGTATAGCCAGAAGTACAAAGTGGCACATGTGTCTGGAGTTTGTTTGCAGCAGCAGGGGGCCCTTGCATGCTCATGCTCATTCTCTCAAATAAAATTAAAAAAATAAATAAATAAATAAAAAAAAACAACTTTAGAAGTGGGTGTGGTAGCCCACACCTTTAATTCCAGCACTTGGGAGGGTGAGGTAGGAAGACCACAAAGAGTTCAAGGCCAGCCTGAGACTACATAGTGAATTCCAGGTCAGCCTGGGCTAGAGGGAGACCCTACCTCAAAAAACAAAAACAAAAAAACCCAAAAACTTTAGGGGCTGGAGAGATGGCTCAGTGGTTAAATTGTTTGCCAGCAAATACATTTTAAAAAAATTTTAAACTTAAAAAATTATATTTGGGGCTGGAGAGATGGCTCAGCGGTTAAGGCACTTGCCTCCAGTGCCTAAGGCTCTGGGTTCAATTCCCCAGGTCCCACATAAGCCAGACCCACAAGGTGGTGGCCCTGGTGTGCTCTCTCTCTCTCTCTCTCTCTCTCTCTCTCTCTCTCTCTCTCTCTCTGCTTGAAAATGAATAAATAAAATATTAAAAAAAAATTATATTTGGATAAGCCAAGAAAGGTTTAACATATCCCTAGCTATTCTCTCCTGTACCCCAGAAGTAAACCAAAGCAAGAAAACACCTTCAAGGTGTGACAATCATCACTAGGATCCTAGTCCTATGAAAGAGGCCAGACTTGGTGGGACCATCCCACTTCCTTATGAATTGGATATGTGTTTATAAAGCTTAATAGAAACAATATGTGCTTTGGTAGCTTTCTTTCCTCTCTCTCCCTCCCTCTCCCTCCTCCCCCTCCCTCTCCCCCTCCCTCTCTCTCTCTCTCTTTCTTTTGAGGTAGGATCTCTAGCCTAGGCTGACCTGGAATTCATATGTAGTCTCGGGGAGGCCGTGAATTCCTTCTACTTCTGCCTCCCTAGTGTTGTGAGGGAGCATGAATCCAAAGCATCAGAAACATTATATACATACAATTCAACCTAAATTCGGCAACACACCAACCTAGATCCTTCAAAATATTAAAAATTCAGTATATTCTGTTTGGGAGTTTATACCTGTTTTATAAAAAAAAAAATTCATTTCCACGAATGGTGTGTGTGTGCATGAGAGTGAGAGAGAGAGTGAGAGAGTTCAACAGACCCTCTTGCCACTGCAACAGAATGCTAGACACGCACCATTTTTTTGAATCCAGCATATGTAGGTGGCTTGGGTATTGAACTCAGGCCAACAGGCTTTGCAAACAAGTGCCTTTATCCACTGAGCAACCACCCCAGCCCCTGCTACCTGTTTTAGAAGCACCAAAATAACTAAAGGCTCTGAACTATAATTTATGAAAGAGAGAGAGAGAGAGAGAAAGAGAGAAAGAAAGAAAGAAAGAAAGAAAGAAAGAAAGAAAGAAAGAAAGAAAGAAAGAAAGAAAGGGCGGAAGGGAGGGAGGGAGAGAGTGGCAGAAAATAATCAAAAGAACTCTTAGGGCACTCAAAAGGAAATAGTGTCTACAAAAAGAAAAAAGAATTCTGGAATATAAATTCTTTGCCATATGACCAGGAACTAGTAGGGCCTCTTCTACTTCATGTATCTGGCCTAAAATTACAAGGCAAGCTTGGGCTTTTCTCTCTGGTCACCTAGCTGATGACCAGGCTACGCTAACTGAGCAGCTTAACCATCTTCTCTGTAAAGATCTATACGCTCTTGCTTCTGACAGTGCCTTCTCAAACATAAATTCTTGGTTCCCTTTCTATTACTGGTAAGTGATTTTGTATAAAATCAATTTGCAAATTGCTCCACAAAAAAAAAAAAGAAAGAAAGAAAAAAAGAATCAACAACTCAAAAAAAAAAAAAAAAAAAGAAAAAAAGAATAAAAAAACTCTTGGCTCCTGGCCAGACTCTACCCTCAATCCAACAAATAATCTCTAATTATTTTACACAGGAACATCTAAGGTATCTTGAGCCTGAATGCTTAATTAGCTTAAGCCAGGAGGTAGTAGTAAATAAACTGCTCCCTCTCAGTTGTGCAAATAAGAAGTGCTTCCAGTCTGCAGTTCTCAAGGGAAGGATTTGACTTTACACTCACCACATGATGGATGATGGAAGAGAGTACAAGAAGCTCAAGAGTAGGGAACAACACTGGAGGGAAACAGAGAAGGAAGGCTCTCATAGATGCTTAGTCTCATCATCAAAAGCTTTTACTACCACCCAGTGTACTCTTCAGAGAATTCTCTGCCCATTACACACCTTCCACTGATCATTCCATACACATGTGTACTTCTAACAAAGACCAGTTCACTGATGACTCAAATCAAAATCTAACTGGCCACTGCTATTCTGAATTCTGTAGGGAGCTCAAGTTCCATACTTATCTCCTTATCTCCTCCTGCTCCTTCCTTCATTCTCTGAACTAAATGATAGGATCTTTTCTACCCAAGTCAAAACAAAGTGACAGGCCATTGTTGTAACTTTCTTTCTCACTTGATTTGCTAAACTGTAATACTGCCTTTCAAATGTCTACATGACTCCCCAATATCTCTATCTTTAGTTCCTCATTGCAATGCATACTGACAGTTCCCAGAGGTCACAAAATGGTAGGAAGCATGTGATATTTGCCCAACTGGAGTGGAGATACATCCATGTAAAATCAACCTGAGGCATTTGCTGGAGAACCCAGAAAGCCTAGGAGTTGCACTAGGAAAAAAAGTGATGCCATAGGCCCAGTATCTGGACCAAATCTAGTAAAAATTAAGAATAAGACTCTAGGGCTAGGAAGATAGCTCAGTGGTTAAAAGTGCTTGCTACCAAAGCCCAATAATCCTGGTTCAATTCCCCAGTGCCCACATAAAGCCAGAGGCACAAAGTGGCACATGCATCTGAGTTTTTTTCAGTGGCAAGAGGTCCAAACATGCCCATTCTGTCTCAAATAATAAATATTTTGAAAAACAAACAAAAAGGCTCTTAATCAAATTTATCCAGCTAGGTATTGTGGCATTTACTATAATCCCAGCACTTCGGAGGAAGAGGCAGAGCTGGGCAGATGGTGCAGCAGTTAAAAGCACTTACTTGCAAAGCCTGACTGGCTCTGTTCAATTCACTAGTACCCATGTAAAGCTACACAAAGTGATACGTGTCTGGAGTTCATTAGCAATGTCAAGAGGCCCTGGAGCACCCATATACACTCTCTGTCTCTCTCTTCTCTATCTCTCAAACAAAATACAAATATTTTCTTAAAAAGTTTAAAAGCTAAGCATGGTGGCACATATGCCTTTAATTCCAGCACTCAGGAGACAGGGGTAGAAGGAGCACCATGAGCTCAAGGCCACTCTTGAGATAACATAGTGAATCCAGGGCAGCCTGGGCTAGAGTGAGACCCTATCTCAAAAAAACAAAACAAAAAGTATTTAGGGGCCTGTGGAAATGGCTCAGCAGTTAAAGGTGCTTGCTTGCAAAACAAGAACTAATCCAAAAGAAAGGAGGTAAAGAACAAAAAAAGATAAGATGATGAAATAATAAAAATTAGAAGAAAAAAAAGACAAAAGAAACAAAAAAAAAAAAAGGAAAAAATAAGAATACACTGAAAAGCTTTGGGTATTTCTGATCCACCATGCCTGGCTTGCTTTCCTATTATAATTTTCTCCCTCTATAAATGCCTCTAGCACTTAACAGTCAAACCCACAAAATTTATTGTATAATTTTTAAACCTGATTGTTATGACTCAGATCTTTTTTTTCCATCTGTACATATGTGTGCACACATACCAGGATCTCTTGCTGCTGCAAACACCAGACACACATGTCATTTTGTGGGTCTAGCTTTAAGTGAGTGGTATTTGTGTGTGTTTAGGCATGACAGAATCTATTGCTACTGCAAGTGAACTTCTGACACTGGGGAATTAAATCTGAGGCAGCAGGCTGTGCATACAAGTTCTGTTATCCAGTGAGCCATCTCCCTAGCCTATGATTCAGTTCTTACACATCTCTTAAAGAGTACAGGTAGAAGGGTTAGTTGCCAATTAATGGCACTGTCAATTGGAGGGTATCTGATGATTAGGAGTATGCCCTTCGAGAATATTATAATGGGTAATTTTCATTGTCAACCTGATTGAATTGAAAATCACCATGACCACAAACTCCTGGGTTTGTCTATAAGGTGTTTCCATAAAGGTTTAACTGCAGGAAAATAGGGAAGACTCACCCTGAATGAGGGTGGTACCATCCCATTGTTTGGGGTCCCAACCTGAAAGAAAAGGAGAAAGTGAGCTGAACATCAGCATTCACCTCTCTCTCTCCTGACTGTGGATGCCTTACCATTCTTTCCACCATGCCTTTCCCAACCATGATGGATTCCATCAAAATAGACCCTCTTTCCTTAAGTTGCTTTGGTTGGGTTTTGTCAATGAGAAAAGTAACTAAATATAGCTATATTGGGACCTGGGCTCCTTCTCCTCTCCTTAGCTTCATAGTCACCATTAATATAAGTAAGCAGCTTTGCTCAATAATGTGCTCCTGTGCCACAATGTTCTTGCCTTGCCATAGGCCCAAAGTGACAGAATCAAGTTAATATGAACTGAAAACTCTGAAACTGCAAGCCAAGACAACTCTTCTTTTAAAGTTGCTTATCAGGTATTTTGTGATGGAAAGCTAGCTTACATTCTTATAGCCCCTGAGAACAATAAAACTGCCTCATACTGCCTGTGTATCTCTAAGTCTGGATGTATAAGCTAACTAGGAACTCAGATTCTGATGAGCAACCAGAGTGGAATTAACCTCATATCTTGTGATTTGACATGGATATTTGGATATAAAGTCCAAATATCAAGATGATGACTTAAGGCATTGCCTTTTGGTTGTGACACTCTAGTAAAATTCTCTGTTCTCTAAACACATGAGCCAGTGGTTACAGAAAGAGAGACCAGACATAACCTGATAAACATTGTCACATGCATGGCATGAATATGGTCAAGTTTTATGGGTTAAACTTCTTTTAGCCTTTGTTGTTTTTTTTCCCCCCCCCGAGGTTGGGGTCTCATTCTAGCCGAGGCTAACCTGGAATTCACTATGTAGTCTCAGTCTGGCCTCAAACTCACACTCAGCTGGGACTAAAGGCATGCACCACCATGCCCGACTTAAGTACAGATCATTTCAATGGCAGTTGTATAGTAGTCCTGGCCACATTCCTAAGCGACTTAGGAAAACATACAACTTAACAGTCACATTGAAATAGTTAAAAGACTTAAGTGATTAATTTGAAATTTACCAAGCTTTACATTCCTTGAATTCAACTGTGTCTCTTTTTAGTAAATGTCAAACATGTGATGAACAAAGAACATTCCACTCAAAAGTTAATGAAATACAAAAGAAGTTATGAATCCATTTATACTTATCTGTCATTCTGGTTCCTCCCTTCCTTTCTTTGTCCCCTTGCCCACCCTTTCCCTAATAACTTAAGAGCCTCTTTTTATGTTCATAAGAAAAAAACAATTAAAAGTAATGAGGTTTTAGAAAACAGAAAATGGTTTCTGGATTAAGTTACCCCATCCTTGGAGTCAGTTTGGTCTTGTTAGTAAATGGAAAAGGATAAAAGCTGTTTTAATTCAACCATGCATGAAGTGCTTGTTTTATATGCCTTCTAATTCCAATTACAGTCTTGTCAGAAAAAGAAATGAAATAAGTTCTTTCTTGCCTTCTTTGATCTGGTATGTCTATAACAAATTATGTCTGGTATCAAATATAAAGCATAGGGCTGGTCAGATGGCCTAGCAGTTAAACTTCCCTGAAAAGCCTGAGTCTGAGGCCAGCCTGGGCTCCATAGTGAGAGCAAGGTCAGCCTCGGCTAGATTGAGATCCTACTTCAAAATAATAAAAAAAAATTTTAAAAATAAAAAAGAGCCAAAGCTGGGTGTAATGGCACACACCTTTAATCCCAGCTCTCTGGAGACAGAGGTAGGAGAATTGCCCTGAAACTACATAATGAATTCCAAGTCAGCTGGGCTAAAGCAAGATGCTACATGGGTGTGCGGTGGCGGAGAGGAAGAAGGTCAACACAAGGCCACATGGGATGCTGTGGCATATACTTGTAATCCTAGCACTTGGAATGCAGGTGGAATACAATTTGAGGCCAGCCTAGACTTAGTGAGACTGTCTCAAACAAATAAAACCCACAAAACTAATGTTCATTCCAGAGTCAAAGCATACATAAAAAGCAACCACATATGCATCTATCAAGAAAGAGGGAAGGCACTTGCTTGCTTGCTTGCAAAGCCTGACGGTCCGGGTTCAATTCCCCACTATCCATGTGAAGCCAGATACACAAAATGGCCTATGCCTCTGGAGTTCCTTTGCAGTGGCAAGAGGCCCTGGTGCAACCAATTCCTCCCTCCCTCTCCCTCCCTCCCTCCCTCTTTCTCTGATTGCAAATAAATAAAAAAAAATATTTTTCAAAAAAATTTTTTCAAAGAAGAATAGAAACAATGTACTAAAAGAAGTTATACAAGAGGAGGGGAGGGGCTGGAGAGATGGTTCAGTGGTTAAGGCACTTGCCTCCAGTGCCTAAGGCCCCGGGTTCAATTCCCCAGTACCCACATAAGCCAGACCCACAAGGTGGTGGCCCTGGCTCGCTTGCGCTCTCTCTCTCTCTGTATATTTCTGCTTGAAAATGAATAAATAAAATATTAAAAAAAAAAAAAAAAGAGGTGGGGAAGGGCTGAGGAGATGGCTCTAGTTAAAGGAGCTTACTTGCAAAGCCTGCCAGCAGTTCAATTCCCACACTACTCACATAAACCTGATGCAAAAAATGGTGTACATCTACACATTTGCACACACACGTGCAAGTAAGTAAATAAATTTTTAAAATTTTGAAAAGAGAGGGGCTCGGAAAATAGCTCAGTAAAGTTCTTGTTAGACTTGAACTAAAGAAGTTTAATGTTTGCTCAATGGTTATTGATTTTACATTGGTCCAGTCTTTACTTATTATGCCTTATAGGAAAGGAAATGTTTACTCTGTGTTGTTATATGTTGGAAGTACATAACTTTTGATGATTTTACAGGACTCAGAGAGAGTCTTAAAGTTGGTAAAGTTTATGGGACCTTTGAAGTAGGACTAAATACAATTTACATAGCTATGAGTCCATGGGGACCAGAGAAGGAGTGTGGGAGTTTGAATGTAACTTGGATCTTCAGCTGCTTGGCTGGAGGAGGTGTCACTAGGGGTAAGGGGGAGGGTTCTGGAGACCAAACCTAAGGTGTCAATAGGGGCGGATCTGAATTCCAGCCCAAAGGTATGTAGAGAGGTTTCAGTTCTGACAGGGTTCAGCTTGCTGGCTAATGGTGTTTTCTCTCTCTCTCTCTGCTTGGATTTACTCTTCCACCATTGATGAAACTTCCCCTGGATCTGTAAGCCTAAAATAAATCCCTCCCTCCCTCCCATAAACTTTGCTTGGATGTTCATTTCAGCAACATGAAGCTGACTACTACAACTTCCATCTCCACCTTGACACAGAATGCTCATATTTTTCAGAATAAGGAACAAAGAATATGGAGACCATGTGAATACTAGCCTTAGTGAGTAACAGGAAACAGACTCAAAAGCTCATAAAAAATGGGTAAACCATATTCACCTTCATGGGATTTTCATCGTAAGTTGGGGTTCCCAGATCCATCTCAGCTTCATGTTCAAGGCTGGCATCATCTCCTGGGCTTTCCCAAGTGGGAGGATCCCACTGAGTCTGCCTAGAAGGAAGAACAAACAGCCATGCTGCTGTCATGGGTAGAAAATAGGGTTTACAAACTGTTAACAGGACATAGGTAAATCAGCATGGTATTTCTGACAAAATAAATCTAGGTTACAAATACCCTTAGCATTATGTAACACATACTTCTGTGGTCAATAATGTGGTGATGATGAAGGCTGTCAACCTGGGCTAGAGCAAGACCTTACCTGGAAACACCGGGGGTAGGGGAAAAGCTGGGCATGATAGTGCTTGCTTTTAATCCCAGCACTCAGGAGGCAGAGGTAGGAGGATTGCCTTGAGTTTAAGGCCAGCCTAAGACCAAAACTCCAGGTCAGCCTGGGCTAGAGTGAGACCCTACCTTTGAAAAACCAAGAAGATTGCCCATATTGTTAATTTATTTAGTTTTATTTTTTCATTAAAAAAAATTTTTTTTTTTAATTTCTTGAGGTAGGGTTTCACTCTAGCCCAGACTGACCTGAAACTCACTATTTACTTCTAGGCTGGCCTTGGACTCACAAAAATCCTCCTACCTCAACCTCCCAAATGCTGGGATTAAAGGCGTGCGCCACCACACCCAGCTCTCCAAAAATATTTTTATTTCTAAGAGAGAGAGAATAAGTGCATTAGGGTCTCTTGTCACTGCAAATGAACTCCAGATATATGTGCCACTTTGTGCACTTGGCTTAAGGTGGGTATAAGGAAACTGAACCCAGACTGGCAGGCTTTGCAAGCAAGTGACTTTAACCATCTCCTTAGCCCCTAGGTCTTAGAAGCAGGGTTTTGTGTAGCCCAGGCTGTTTGAACTTGGTAAGTAGCTAAGGATGGTCTGGAATTTCTGATCATCATGCCTCGACCATCTGAGTAATACCATACCCCACTAGATTTATAAAGTAAAACTACAAGTCAGGCGTCTAAAGTCAGCCATCATAAGGAATGCTATGAGGACAGTTATTTAAAATAACTTTGACAAGCTGGGAATGGTGGCACACATCTATAAGCTCAGCACTAGGAAGGCAGAAACAGAAGGACTATATTTGAACATGGACTACAGAGACCTTGTCTCAAAAACCATAACAGGTTAACACTGCCACTACAGCCTTCTGCTTTCCTACACTAATCCATCACTCACAGCGATCCATCTACCTCTGTCTTCCGAATGCTGGGATTAAAGGTTTGTACTCCCACAGTCATGGTTTGATCCAGGTGTCCCCCACAAACAATTGAATGTGTTCTGACTGATCGATCCTCAGCTGATGGTAGTTCAGGTATTATAAGCCAGCTTCCCCTTGCTAGTGTTTGGCACACCTTCCTGCCGCTGTTTGCAGTGCTGTGGCAGAGGTGATGTCCACCCTCTGCTCATGCCATCGTTTACCCTGCCAGGATGGAGTCTCCCCTCAAGTCCGTAAACCAAATAAACCCATTTATCCACAAGCCACTTTTGCGTGGGTTATTTCTGCACAGCAACTAAAATACTGACTGTAACACACACCCAGCTCAAGATCTGGATACATCTTTTCTGTTGTTGCTTTTTCAAGGTAGGGTCTTGCTCTAGTGAGGCTGACCTGGAATTCACTAATTAGTCTCATGGTATCCTTGAACTCATAGCAATTACCTTGGCCTCCTGTCATGGTTTGATCCAGGTGTCTCTCACAAACAAATGAATGTCGATCCTTAGTTGATGGCAGTTTGGATTTTACAACCTCGATGGAGCTGTGTTGTTGGGGGCAGGCTTATGGGGGTTATAAGCCAGCTTCCCCTTTCCAGTATTTGGCACACCTTCCTGCCGCTATTTCCAGTGCTGTGGCAGAGGTGATATCCACCCCTCTGCTCATGCCATCATTTTCCCTGCCAGGATGGCATCTCCCCTCAAGTCTGTAAGCCAAATAAACCCATTCCTCCACAAGCTGCTTTGTTTGGGTTCTTTCTGCGCAGCAACTAGAAAGCTGACTGCAACACCTCCCCACCACACTCAGCCTAGCATATATCTTTTTTTTATATTTTTATTTGCAAGGAGAGAGAGAGAAAAAAAATGAGAATATGAGAATATGAATATGGGTACCAGGGCCTCTTGCCACTGCAAACACTCCAGATACATGCTCCACTTTGTACATCTGGCTTTACATGGATTACTGGGGAATCGGACCTGAGCTGGCAGGCTAAAAACAAGCACCTTGAACAACCACTGAGCCATCTCTCCAGCCCTGGCATATATCTTAAAATGTAATTCTGGAGCTGGGAGTGGTGGCATACACTTGTAATCCCAACACTAAGGAGGTAGACACAGGAGGATCAGGAGTTCAAGGCAACCCTTGGCTACACAGTAATTTCAAAGCCAACCTGGGCTACATGAGGACCCTGTCTCCAAAAGAAGAATAATGATGACTCTAGAAACTCAGTATCCCTTCCTTAAGCACAAACAGCCAATAACTATAAAACTCTTTATGCTAGAAGAATATGTGAACACACGAAAGGAGATTAGCAGGTTGGGGGTGCCTGGTGTGGTCTTTCTTACCTTGTGATCACATGGTAGTAGTAAATCTTCCCTTCTGGATCTCGAGCTGTCTTCCAGTTGGGAGGTAAAACAATGGTTTTTGGTTTAGGAGGAGAGGGGGGTGGAAGATCCAGTAGATTGTTTGTTACAACCATTTCAGGCTAAAAAACACATATATTTTTGATCAGTGACATATTTTTAGATATTTCTCAGGAGTATAAAATGCTTACCTAGGCAATATAAAAAGTTACACCTAGCTCCTCTAAAAAATGGTAAAGAAAAGGTAAAATGTGGGAAATGACTAACAAGACAATACATATAGAGCTTTACAGATCTCCCCAAATTCACAAACTAAAACATTGCATTTAGCCAGGTGTGGTGGCGTACACCTTTAATCCCAGAACTCAGGAGGCAGAGGTAGGAGGATTGCCGTGAGTTCAAGGCCACCCTGAGACTACAGAGTGAATTCCAGGTCAGCCTGGACTGGAGCGAGCTCCTACCTTGAAAAACAAAACAAAACAAAACAAAACAAAACAAAACAAAACAAAACAAAACAAAACAAAACAAAAAAAAAAAACAAAAAAAAAAACCTGAAATGCAAATACAATAGAATGTTAGCATTTATCCATTATACATTTTTCTGAAATTTCTTAACTGTGCTTTTAACATCATAATGCTACATTTTTTGGGGAAAAAAAACCCAAACCTCATAATCACTATAATAGACCCAAGTGTTCCAAAATTTATATTTTGAAGCCCTTATCCCATTATGAATATATTGGGATAGGGCCTTAAGTGGTAATCCAGGTTCAATGAGGTCATGATGGAAGGAGAAGTGCTTAATTGAGAACAAGTGACAACAGAAGTTGCTTGCACAGAAAAGGGCCTGAGAGGACACAGCACAAAGGCAGCAGTCTAAAAGCCAACAACAGAGATTTCAGAAGCAACCAACCTTGCTGACTCTTGGATCTTGAACTTCCAGTCTCCAGACTATTGGAAAGTTAATTTCTGTTGCTTAAGACACTCAGTCTATAATATTTTATTATAGAAGCCCTAGCAAATTAATAATCAATACATATACACACATATATATCCATCAATATCCATTTTTTTTTTTTTTTTTTTTTTTTTTTGGTTTTTCGAGGTAGGGTCTCACTCTAGTTCAGGCTGACCTGGAATTCACTCTGTAGTCTCAGGGTGGCCTTGAACTCAAGGCTATCCTCCTACCTCTGCCTCCCAAGTGCTGGGATTAAAGGCGCACACCACTACGCCTGGCTTTATCTTTTCATTTTGAGACAAGAGCTTAACACTACAGCCAAGGCTAGCCTGGAATTCACAATAATCCCCTGCTTCAACCTCCCAAATGCTGGCATTATAGGCATGAGCCATCTTCTAGGTCCTTATCTGTAACTTTTATGACACTAAACTATTTTTCATATGACTTATTGTGTCCATCATCTCTTATTTGGAAGTAAGCAAGGGCTGAGCCATGTCCTGGGCCCTCTTATTTAGACGAGGAGTGGAATCTTATATTCAAAATTCCTAGCAGGTACTAAAATTCCTCCTATAAATTCAACCTGTCTTACTCTCCAATAGTTTCACATACAGCATCTATTTTCCACTAATTTTTTCTCTGTTTAAAGCCATCAAATGCTAGAATGCTACAAAAGCCTTTTCGAGACCTGTCAAGTGTTCCAATAAACTACCCTGATCAAGTTAATCTGTTAAAGTCTTAGAAATGTTTCCTATGCCAGCCTCTTATTTCCCATTTCATTGAAAACCAGTAATATTTCAAAGACTTTATCATACCCCTGTTGCAGAATATCAAAGACCTGACATTCTACATACAACACATATAATTAATTATAACATGTAATTCTATATCCCTAACCTAGTCTGTTATGTCACATTCTAGTACTCAATAGCTAGTTTAGAAAAAAATACTTTTTCTTGGGGGGGGGGGAGGGAATGGAGAAAAGATCTCAACTATGTATTCCAGTCTGGCCTTTAACTCACTTTGTAGCCCAATCTGGCCTAAACTCCTTATCCTCCTGCCCATGTCTACCAAACGCTAGGATTACATTTATTTACTACCATGTCTGTCCTTTTAGTCTAGAAAATTATTATTTTAAACAGTTTGGGCCACCTATTTTGTTAGGACCCTTCTGTGTGAAGAGCTTTCCTTTACTTTCACTTTCTTTAGGGGGATTACTTTCACATTCAATAAGATTTGCTTGACAAAAATAGTTCATAAAATATAAAAAACGTGCCGGGCTTGGTGGCACACGCCTTTAATCCCAGCACTTGGGAGGCAGAGGTAGGAGGATTGCCATGAGTTCAAGGCCACCCTGAGACTACATAGTGAATTCCAGGTCAACCTGGGCTAGAGTGAGACCCTACCTCGAAAAACCAAAAAAAAAAAAAAAAAAAAAAAAAAAAAAAAAAAAAAAAAAAAAAAAAAAAAAAAAAAAAAAAAAAAAAAAAAAAAAAAAAAAAAAAAAAAAAAAAAAAAAAAAAAAAAAAAAAAAAAAAAAAAAAAAATTAAATAAATAAAAACATAAGGTTAATCAGGATAAGTAGCAAACCAAAAGGAACCCGAGAACAAAATATACATCAATAAGCACAGCTGTAAATTCCACAGATTTTTTAGAAATCACAATGGGTGTGTGATGACATACACAGTGCCCGAGTATAAATGGTGACTACATAAAATACAAAGAACATGGTAAAAACCAGAAAGAAAATCTTGTAAAGACAAGGTATACAGCCAACAAGAGTTTAGCAACTGAAATATTTCTTACTGGCTGTAAGGACTGAGGCTGGCCTGGTGCAACTATTGTAGTCACAGCTGCAGTTGGCTGTACCACCACTCCTTGGGGGTGAGCTGTGAAAATCTGCTGCCCCTGGATATACTGAAGACTTGGCTGGGCATAACCCTAAAAGAGAAAATGAAAATATTCAAAATTTATACTTCTCTTCATCTAAAAAAAGCAGTGACTATAGATTTGACATAATCTTAGAAAATATGTTTACATATTTTTTTTCTTTTGTTTTTTTCGAGGTAGGGTCTCGCTCTAGCCCAGGCTGACCTGGAATTCACTATGTAGTCTCAGGGTGGCCTTGAACTCACGGTGATCCTCCTACCTCTGCCTCCTGAGTGCGCCACCACGCCCGGCATGTTTACATATTTTTTAAAAATCTTATTTATTTGCAGGAGAGGAAGAAGGAGGAAAAGAAGGAGGGAAGGAGAAAAAGAGTGAGAGAATATGGGCATACCAGGGCCTTTTACCACTGCAAACAAACTCTAGACTCAAAAACTACTTTGTGCATCTGGATTTATGTAGGTACTGGGGAACTGAACCCAGGTTGTCAGGCTTTGCAAGCAAGCTTTTGTTAAAGAAAAATATTTTATTTATTTGGGGGGGGGGAGAAAGAGGAGAGAGGGAGGGAGGGAAGGAGGGAAGGAAGGAGGGAGGGAGAGGGAGAGGGAGAGGGAGAGAGAGAGAATGAATATTGGTGTGCCAGGGCCTACAGCCACTGCAAATGAACTATAGACGCATGTGCCACCAAGTGCATCTGGCTTTAGGTGGGTTACTGGGGAATTGAACTCAGGTCCTTTTGCTTTATAGGCAAGCGCCTTAAACTGCTGAGCCATCTCTCCAGCCCACAAGCAAGCATCTTTAACTGCTGAGCTATCTAACTAGCCCAAAAAATATGTCTTTAAAATTTTTTTCATGTGTTAAACAGTTTAAAAATATGTAAAACAATCTTTTGTTCCAAACAAATTTATTTTTTTAATCATTCTTTACTCATTTACTTTGACTTCATATGATTAAAAAAAAAAAAAGAAACTTAAAAAAAAAATTTCTGAGGTAGGGTCTTCCCTCCAGCCCAGGCTGATCTGGAACTCACATCGTTTCTCCTCTCAAATGCTAGGAATAAAGGCATGCACCACCATGACTTGTTAGAAACTTTTTTTTTTCCCTAAATGTGCATGTGTATATGGAGGTCAGAGGTTAATGTTGAGGAAGGGGGTCCTTTCTCAGTTGCTCTCCACTTTAGTCTTTGAGACATGGTCTCTCATCAAACCTAAAGCTCACTAATTTGGCCGGAGTGGCTAATCAGTGAAGGCCCAGGGACTTCCTGCCTTCCCATTGCTAGGATTACAGCTTGTGCCACCATGGTCAGCATTTGGGGGGAGAAGGGTCTTAGGATCTGAGCTGAGGTATTCCTGTTTGCATGGCAAGCACTGAACCTACTGACTCATCTCTCTAGCAACCCTCCTTTTAGGCTCACAGAAACTGTCTATTTAGCTTTCAGTATGGCTGGAGTGACAAAATGCTACTACAGGAACATTTAAAAAATCTTCAGCTGGGCTGGAGAGATGGCTCAGCGGTTAAGGCACTTGCCTCCAGTGCCTAAGGCCCCGGGTTCAATTCCCCAGGACCCATATAAGCCAGACCCACAAGGTGGTGGCCCTGGTGCGTTCTCTCTCTCTCTCTCTCTCTCTCTCTCTCTCTCTCTCTCTCTCACACACACACACACACACACACACACACACACACTGTATTTCTCTGCTTGAAAATGAATAAAAATAAAGAAATTAATTATAAAAAAAGAAAATATTTTAAAATAAAAAAAATCTTCAGCTGGAGAGATGGCACAGTGGTTAAGGTGCTTGCTTGCAAAGCCTGACAGGCCCTAATTCAATTCTCCAGACACACATTAATCCAGATGTAAAAAGTGGCACATGTCAGCCTGGACTAGAGGGAGACCCTACCTCGAAAAACCAAAAGATGATTCCAAATAATACCTATCAATAAGGTATTAAGAAAACATGAAGGGGAACTGTGGATAACAACTCATTGTTTGCCCATTAAATAATGTAACTCATTATGGACAATTAAAAAAAAAAAACCATGAAGGGGGCTAGAGAGATTGCTCAGTGGTTTAGGGCTCTTGCATGCAGAGCCTGGCAACCCAAGTTCGACTCCCCAGTGCCCACATAAATTCATACATCTGGAGTTAGTCTGCAGTGGCTAGAGGCCCTGGCATGCCCAGTCTTTCTGTCAGTCTGTCTTCTATCTCTGTATGCTTACAAATAAACATATTTTGGTTGGTTGGTTGTTTTTCGAGGTAGGGTCTCACTCTATTCCAGGCTGACCTGGCATTCACTATGTAGTCCCAGGGTGGCCTTGAACTCTCAGTGATCCTCCTACCTCTGCCTCCTGAGTGCTGGGATTAAAGGCGTGCGCCACTGTGCCCGGCTTTAAACATATTTTTTTAAAAAAACATAAAGGGTTGGACAGACTGCTCAGTGCATAAAATGCTAGCCTGCAAACCCAACGACCCAGGGGTTGATTCTCCAGTATCCACATACAGCCAGATGCACAAAGTGGCGCATGTATCTAGTATTCATTTGCAGTGACTAGAGGTCCAGGCATACCCATATTCTCTCCGCGCCCCTCAGGTGTGGTGGTGCACACTTTTAATCCCAGCACTGGGGAGGCAGAGGTAAGAGGATTGCCATGACTTTGAGGCCACCCTGAGATTACATAGTGAATTCCAGGTCAGCCTGGGCTACAGCGAGACCCCACCTTAAAAAACAAATAATGTAATACCGAGTAAGTACATATAACAAAGGCTGCACCCATTTACATTTTTTCATGTTACATATTGCTGTATCAACATGATCAATTTGTGCATATCCCTGTGTGTGATATGGTAGCCACTGGGCTTGAACATTACAGATCTCAAGGCTTCTTCCTCAAGATCAGATCTCTTCACCAGACAACAAATGAACGAACACGAACAAACTGCAAGTTAATGTTGTACTCCCTTCAGGATTAAGGGAAATCAGTAATAACTACCATTAAAGCTTGATATTTGTTTTTTTTGTTTGTTTGTTTTTTCGAGGTAGGGTCTTGCTCTAGTCCAGGCTGACCTGGAATTCACTATGCAGTCTCAGGGTGACCTGGAACTCACAGGAATCCTCCTACCTCTGCCTCCCAAGTGCTGGGATTAAAGGCGTGTGTCACCACGCCTGGCTCTAGGTCTAATTTTGTTTTATTTATTTTTGGTTTTTCAAGGTAGGATTCACTCTAACCCAGGCTGACCTCAAACTCATGGTGATCCTCCTACCTCTACCTCCAAGAGCTAGGATTAAAATAGATATAAAATATAAAATAATAAACTACATAATATAGGTAAAAAATAGATATAAAAGAGGTTCCAATATTAGTTACCTGTACAATAGGTGGAGTTGTCTGTGAATAAGGTGATGTTACACCATACACAGTTGGACATGTCTGTCCTTGATAATAGATGGTTGCTTGAGACTGTGCAGGAGAGTACTGCTGCTGTACACTGACAGATTGCTGGTTTGAATCCCAAACACTGTAATTCTGTCCTTGGACTGGGCCTGGAGCTGGTACTGGCATTACAGCAACACTAGAGTCTTGGTGTACCACGCTATCATTCTGGGCTACATACTGTGAACTAGAAACTTCCACAGGGGTTGCCACGTGTGGTACCACTGGTACTGATGAAGGAGCAGCAAGTGATTCTGTAGAATGTCCCACCAAGGGCTGAGCATGATCATAAGGAGCGGGAGAGCATACAGGATCCATGCTTGGTGTGGGCAGGAGCACCTTTCCAGCATTCGGGTTACTGGGATCCACATAGGCCTGCATGGGATAACCTGGAGGATAGCCAGCAAAGGGGTGATGTGAAGCATTATAGCCCAGAGAGTCATAGGGCAGTGGTGACGTCATTCCCAGGTTCTGCATCTGCTGCTGCTGCTTTTGAGCCTCCCGCTGGGCCACCTCTTGCTCAAACAATTTCCTGCGCTCCTCTGTAGAAAGTTTATTTCGATCTTTAATCCGTACTTTCTTTTTAGAAGTTGGTGTATCATATCTATACAGAGAAAATAAGGTCACAAAAAGTTATTCATTAATTATGGACACAATCAAAACACTAATTGAATATTAAGTCACTCATGACTAGACCACTAACCACAACAAATCCACTCTGAATTAATAATATCCTATTCTAACCGGCCATGGTGGCGCACGCCTTTAATCCCAGCACTCGGGAGGCAGAGGTAGGAGGATCACCTTGAGTTTGAGGCCACCCTGAGACTACATAGTGAATTCCAGGTCAGCCTGGGCTAGAGTGAGACCCTACCTCAAAAAACCAAATAAAATAAAATAAAATAAAATAAAATAAAATAAAATAAAATAAAAATATCCTGTTTTTCCTTATAGGTGGGGATGATTCTATAAATACTTAATTTTCTTTCTTTCTTTTTTTTTTTAAAGAAAAAAAAAAAACATGACAAAACCCATTACTTTTCATGCTAACCTAAAAAATTAATTAAAAACTAAAAAGGGGGGAAAAGGTGGGGTATGATGGTATATGCCTTTAATCCCAGGAGGGTTTAATCTCTCAGGAGATTAAGGCAGAATTGCTGTGAGTTCAAAACCAGCCTGGGCTATAGAGTTCCAGGTCAGCCTGGGCTAGAGTGAGACACTGCTTCAGAAAACCAAGAGGGCTTGGAAGATGGCTCAGCAATTAAATGCTTGGAAAGCCTGCCAGCCTAGATTTGATTCCTCAGTACCCATGATGAAGTGGCACACACATCTGGAATTTGTTTACAGTGGTAAGAGTTCTTGGAATGCTCAGGATCATGTACTCTCCTCTCCTCTCTCCCTCCCCTCTAATGCATGCATAAATAAATAAATAAATAGCCAACCACTGTGACACATGTCTGTAATTCCTGTACTCAAGAGACTAAGGCAAGAGTATTACTAAATTAGGCTAGCCTGATTTAAATAAGATCAAGTCTTAAAACAAAACCAATCACCACTTATAAATTATTTATTAAACACACACAAAAAAAATTGAAGAAAGGGGGGGACTGAGAATACTCTCCCCTTAAGTCTCCCCTCTCCTCCCTCCCTTATAGGCCCTGTCTGACTTCCTGGCCTCTACTACTGACTTTTACTCCAACTCACATACAAGGGGAGGGTAACATAAAAAAATGTGTGTGTGTGTGTGTGTAAGTAAAAGAACAGAAGAGATTACTAGGGGTACAATGGCCTAAGTGGGGGTCAGCAGAAGGGATTGAGTAAAGGAGGGGTGGAAGGAGGGATAATCAAAATTTAAGAAGTTTAGAATAAGCCATATAAAAACCTAATTCTTTGGATAATGGCACACCCAGCAGCCATAGGTTGTTACTAGAAAAACTTCAGTGCCAGAGATAGGATACCTTCCAGTGATTTGTTGGCCAGAGAGGTTCCTGAGGCTCCCAAAACATTATAAGCCATTGACAAGGTTCTTGGTTGCCCACCATAATGAGATGGTCAAATACTAATGCTAAAGACCACATATGCTAGCAGAAGGCTGGAAAAAGCTATGGTGGTATGTATAGTGGTGAACAGAAGTGGACCAGCCAGGCCAAATGAGCCAACTAGGGCAATAGGGGCATATCTCTGGTGAGGGAAACCAATTGCTCTCTAATTGGACTAGAGGCCCACTCTATGGGAGGAAATACATTCCCTATGGGAATGCCTGCTGGTATCTAAATATACATAATGTCCACCAAACTGCTTTATAACCCTGCCCAGAGCATTTTTTAAACTTTATTTGCAAGCAGAGAGAGGGAGAGGGAAAGGGGGGGGGGAGAGAGTGAGAGCGAGAGGGGGGAAGAGACAGAAAGAGAGCGTCTAGCAGCTGTGGATAAACTACAGATACAATGCACCTCTTTATGCATCTGGCTTTATGTGGGTACTGGGGAACCAAAAACAGGTCTTTTGGCTTTGCAGGCAAATGCCTTAACTGCTGAGTCATCTCTCCAGCCCCAACCACAGCATTTTTATTTTTTTTTTATTTTGTTTTTACAAGGGAGGGGGGTTTATCTAGTCCAGGCTGACCTGAAATTCACTATGTGGTCTCAGGCAGGCCTCGAACTCATAGCAATTCTACCTCTGCCTCCAGAGTGCTGGGATTAAAGGTGTGCACCACCATGCCAGTCCGAACCACAGCATTTTTTTTTTTTGGTGCCGAAACCCGGGAACGACCACAGCATTTTTAAAAACCACTAACAAACTAAAAATGCAACACATTAAAATTGCTACACATCCGGGCGTGGTGGCGCACGCCTTTAATCCCAGCACTCGGGAGGCCTAGAGGTAGGAGAATCATTGTGAGTTCGAGGCCAGCCTGAGAATCCAGTGAATTCCAGGTCAGCCTGAGCTAGAGTGAGACGCTACCTCGAAAAACCTAAATAAATAAATAAATAAATAAATAAACAAATAAATAAATAAATAAATAAAATTGCTACGCAGGGGCTGGAGAGATGGCTCAGCGGTTAAGGCACGTGTCTCCAGTGCTAAGGCCTCCGGTTCAATTCCCCAGTATCCACATAAGCCAGACCCACAAGGTGGTGACCCTGGTGTTCTCTCTCTCTCTCTCTCTCTCTCTCTCTCTCTCTCTCTGCTTGAAAATGAATAAAATGTTTTTAAAAAATGAAAAATAAAATTGCTACACACACTCACAGAGAGAGATCTTTCTAGAGAAGAGTATAAATGTGATTAAATAAAACTTTACCTTTCTGTTTTTTCATTAGCATACAAAGTAATGGGTTTCATTTGGACATTTCCATGATTAAAGAAAACTTGTAACTGTATTGATGGTAGGTGTCTACAATTCCAGGACTTGAGAGGCATATAATATACAGTAGGATGACTAAGTTCAAGGCCAACCTAGTACACATAGCATGTTTCAGGTTAGAGTCTACTTAGCAAGACCATTTCAACAAATGGTGCTGAAACAAACTAGCTATTCACTTAGAAAAAAATTATATCTATCACCTTACAAATATATAAACAATTCCAAATGGATTAAGGACTTGTTTTTTTGTTTGTGTTTATGCAATGTTGAGGAGCAAACTTAGGGCCTTGTACCTGTGAGGCAAGCAATCTATCATGGTGGTATACATCCCAGCTTTCTTTTTAGTTATACACACACACACACACACACATGATTTATTCATTTAGGTTTTTTTTTGAGGTAGGGTCTCGCTCTAGCCCAGGCTGACCTGGAATTCAATATGTAGTCTTAGGGTGGCCTTGAACTCATGGCAATCCTCCTACCTCTGCCTCCCTAGTGCTGGGACTAAAGGCATGCGCCACCATGCCCAGCTTTACATTCTATTTTGAGACAGGATCTCATTAATTTCCCCAGGCTGGCATTCAACTTACTCTATAGCCCAGGTAGACCTTGGACTTTTGATCCTTCTGCCTCAATCTCCTGAGTAGCTGGAAATAAAGGCTTGAGTTACCAGGCTCAAAACCTAAACAGAATTAAAATAATTTTTTTTTTTTAATTTATGAGAGAGAGAGAGACAGACAGATAGCATGGGCATGCCGGGGTATTTTACCATTACAAATGAACTCCAGACACATGCACTAATGCATTACTTTTCGCATCTGGTTTCATCAGCACTGGCGAATCAAACCCAAGCCTTTAAACACTAAGCCATCTCCCCAACTACTAAATAACATTGAAATATTATTAAATACAAAGTGTTCAAGAACCAAGACTCTACTAATCTTTATATATATATTACAACTATGAAAAGATAAATCTATTTTAAAATTAATCAGTAAAATAGTATATTCATTCATCTAAGGATACTAATTCTAAGCTGGGTGTGGTGGGTGGCACATGCCTTTAATCCCAGCATTTGGGAGGAGGATTGCAATGAGTTTGAGGCCACCCTAAGACAACAGTGAGTTCCAGGTCAGCCTGGGCTAGAATGAGACCATATCTCAAAAAAACCCAAAAAGATACTAATTCTAAAAGCCATTGGTATCCACAAACTCAGAAGTAGATAAAAGGGTTGATTATATACGACTTGGTTTGGATTTTTATGTCCTTTGAGACAGGGATTCACTATGTAACCTTGGTTAGCCAAGTTGGCCTTAAACTTACTGTGATTTACCTGCTTCTGCCTCCCAAGTGCTGGCATTAGAAGGCATACACCACACACCAGAGCTTGACAAGTACTTTTTGACTTACCTGTCATCTGGCCTTTTGGTCCCCCGTTCATAGGCAGAAGGTGGTGGTGATAGAGAGCCTCTCCGTTTCCTTTTCTCTTTATGTTGAGTTTGCTTATCTGGATCTCTCTCTCTTGACCTGTTTGGAGTCTTTGGGGCCATTGTCTGATCTCTGAAAGCAACAGCATCCCTTCCTCGTTCTGTTACTAAGGAAAAAGGGTTTTCAAAACTTTACTTGGTGGAGTAAAAGTATGTCAGTCCAAGAAACAGACCTATGAGCACTTTCCCTTAACTTGTCCTGGTTTTGAATGAGTTCTAAGTCTTATGTGCATGTTCACTTTATTTACTAAAACTGTTCCATAAATGTTTTTTGTCTTTTTTCCCATCTAAGTCTCAATCCAAGTCTTCAGTATTTTTCTTTTTTGTTTTGTCTGGCCTTGAATTTATGAGGATTCTCTTACCTTAGCCTCCCTAGTGCTAAAATTAAAGGCACGTGCCACCAAACTGAGTGCTTTGCTTTTTTTAAAAAATATTTTTATTTAGTTCGAGTAGAGACATAGAAGAGAGACAAGCAGAGAGAATGGGCATGCCAGGGCCTCCAGATGCACGGACCAATTTGTGCATCTGGCTTGTTACGTGGGTACTGGGGAATCAAATCCAAGTCGTTAGGCTTTGCAGGCAAGAACCATCTCTCTAGCCAGCTTTGTTTTTGACAAAGGCTCTCACCAAGTTCTCAATATTTCTAACAACTTATGTTAACACATGCATGCAATATGTTTCTATTACATTTAGCAAGACAGTTTGTCATCAGTTCAAAATTAAAAGGCTTTCAACTGCCCCAGGAAACCTATATAAATAAGTAGAAGAAACTAACATCCTAAAAATAAAAACATCAACTGGAATAGTTTCCTTACTTAAAAAAAACCTTATACTCACTACCTTAGAGATACTTGCTCATCCATGTTTACTGTAGCTCTATTTATAATAGCTAGGAAATGGAACCAACCTAGATGTCCCTCAAACGATGGATAATGAAGGTGTGGTACAATGGAGTTCTATTCAGAAGTAAAGAAAAATGAAATGAAATTTGCAGGGAAATGGATGGATCTGGAAAGGATTATACTAAGCGAGCTAACCAAGGCCCAGAAAGCTAAATGCCAAATGTTTTCTCTCATATGTAGATCCTAGCTACAAATGCTTAGATTTTTCTGTGAGTTGGAGTGAAAGTCAGAAGTAGAGGCCAGTAAGCTAAGAGGCTAATTAGGGAGGACAGAGACTTAAGGGGAGGGTATTCTACATATGTATGGAGATGAACAGATTACTGGGGGTACAATGGCCTAAGTGGGGTCAGGGGAAGGGATTGAGTAAAGGAAAGGTGGTAAGAGGGTTAATCAAAATTTAGAAACCTACTTCTTTGGATAGTGGCACACCCAGAAACCATAGATTATTACTAGAAAAGTTTCAGTGCCAGGGATGGTATACCTTCCAGTGAGTTGTTTGCCAGGGAGGTTCCTGAGGCCCCAAGAACATTACAAACTATTGCCAAGGCTCTTGGTTGCCCACCAGAATGAGATGGTAAGACCCTATTGCTGAAGACCACATGGGCTTAGGCTGCAAGTCACTGAGAAATCAAGCTGGAGCTGAGTTGGAAACCTCCTCCCTGTCAACCAGCTGACAGAAACCTGGAAAAAGTTATGACTGACTGCACACAGCCCTATGGGAGAGAGAAGTCATTAACAGTGGTGAACCGCAGTAGACCTTAAGACTGGCCAGCCAGACTGAAATGTGCCAAATGGTACAATAGTGGCACATCTACTGTGGGGGAAAACAATTGCTCTAATTGGACTGGAGGCCTGCTCCATGGGAGGGAATACGTGCCTGGTACTGAAGACCTAGTCAAAAACCTATGGTGGGGAGATCATGAGCCCTTATGGGAGTAAAGCCTGCTGCTGTCTGGCTAATATTATGCCCACCAAACTGCCTTATAAACACCCACTGGGATGACTCAAAAGGCACCATAGTACCGAGAAGAAGCGACAGTGGAGTGTTCAGCACTGAGACATCTCTATCACATCTTCCAAGGCTCAGGGTCCATTTTAGAAGAGGTGGTGGAGAGATTGTAAGAGCCAAAGGAAGGGTAGGACTAATTACAGGACAAACTTCAAGACACAAAAAGGCCTCGATATTCAAAGTGCCTAACACTACCTACACAAGACCTTCATTATAGGAGGAAAAGATGATGACATTAAAACAAAACAGAGACTGAGAGGGGGAGGGGACAGGATGGAGGGTGGATTTGAGAGGAAAAATGGATGTGTGGAATATCATGGTTTATTATCTATAACTATGGAAGCTGTCAACAAAAAGTTAAAATATAAAATCTTGAAAAAAAATCACTCATAGTACAAGCAGATTCTGTTCATGACTACTGTTTCTTCCAAATCCATTTTTTGTGTCCTGGTGTAAATTTTCTTTAAATGTGGCTATTTCATTATACCTGGTAAATTTAAAAGGCATTCACACCAAATATTTCTATTCTGACTCTGTGCCTTAGAACATGTGAGGCAGAGAAGCCATTCCATATATTCAGGATGATTTCCTTATTAGACTATGATTCTTAAAGTATTTCACAAGTCTCAATTTTAAGAATTCTAATCTTTAGTTTCTTGACAGAAAAGGGTTGAAGCCAAGCTTAAAAGCATTTTTTAATTCTAAAAGCTTGAAATTGAGACAGAGGATTTCTGTATACAAGGGAGAAACTAGCCGGGCGTGGTGGCGCACACCTTTAATCCCAGCACTCAGGAGGCAAAGGTAGGAGGATCACCATGAGTTTAAGGCCACCCTGAGATTACACAGTGAATTCCAGGTCAGCCTGGACTACAGTGAAACCCTACCTCAAAAAACCAAAACAAAAACAAACAAACAAACAAAAAACAATGGAGAAACTAATGTCACAACATAAAAGCCATTTCCCTAAAAAGATAATAACTGTCCATTTAAGATTATATTTTGTAGCTCCCATAGGGCTATATCATACTAGATACTTAGAAGATAATACAGATGCCTCTAAGAGGTATTTCAGATCTGCATATATTGCTAACAGTTTCAAGAAAACTCAGGTTCTAATAACTAAAACTTAGGTTCTAATAACTAGTTCTAATAACAATTAGAACTCAGGTTCTAATAACCACCAAAGGGATTACCAACACTACATCCTTTCTTATGAGAAGAGTTTTTTATAGTTCCAAGTAACAAGTCAGACTCTGATGAGAGAATAAATCAGTAGAATTTTGTTGGTGGTGGTTTTTTCTTTTTTGGTTTAAGTAGTGTCTTGCTCTAGCCCACAATGACCTGGAATTCACTATGTAGTCTCAGGGTGGTCCGGAACTCACAGAAACCCTCCTACATCTGCCTTCAGAGTGCAGAGATTAAAGATATGCACTACCATGCCCAGACTTTTTTTTTTAAATTGTTTTTGAGGCAAGATCTTTTTTTTTTTATTGTCCATAATGAGTTACATTATTTAGTGGGCAAACAATGAGTTGTTATCCCCAATTCCCCAATGCCCCTCTCCCCCATCCCCAATTAGCTGGATAACCTCCTCCATGGGTCGACTGGATCAGTCCTTGTGACAGGGGACCATGGATAGCCTATTATTCAGCCAGGTTCTCCTGGCCCTAGTATGTTGTTACTGAGGGGTGCCATGTGAGGCAAGATATTATAGAGCTTAGGCTAATATAAACCTCAACCTCCTAAATGCTGGGATTATATGTGTGAGCCACTATGCCCAGCCAGGAGAATATTGAAATATGCAAAGATAGTAACAGCAAGGATACCACAAAAGTCTTTATTTATGGTTATAAAAATGCTGTGTACAAGCCATTAGGGTGATTCAGGCTTGTAATCCCAGCAATTAGGAGAATCATTTTGAGTTTGAACCCAGCCTAGAACAGCAAAGTGAATTCCAGGTTACCTGGGCTAGAATGAGACCCTACCTCGAAAAAATAAAATTAAATTTAAATTTAAAACTTTAGGGGTTTTACCCCTCTCTCGGCTCCCTCAGGGTGGGAGCTTCTCTGTACTTTCTCTTATTCCTCTTAATCTAATAAAGTTTCTCTAATTCTTAAAACAATTTTTTAAAACGAAGAATATTCTAGAGAATCCCCATCACCCACATAAAGTTCTGGGCATGGTGATATGTGCCAGTAATATGAGTGCTGAGGAGGCAGAGAGGGGATCCCTGGGGCTCACTAGACAGGTAGTCGAACCCAAATTTGTGAGCTCCAAGCCAATGAGAAGTTTCAAAAAAAAAGTGGACAGCATTCCTAAGGTTGTTCTCTGGCCTCCACACTCAAATGCACACATACCTATACACATATGTGCACACTTTTGTGTGCATGCACACACACGTAATTTTAAAAAAGAGTATTCTGGAAGGAAAAAAAATGAATGGATGACAAGTTAAAAAACCAGTTAATACAGGCAATATCAAGAACATCTCCTTTGGCAAAAAGCCATTGAGAAAGAAAATTTAAGTTTCCATACTTTTAAACCAAATATTTCATTTATCTAACTATATACTATCTGTTTCAAAAACAAAAACTCTGAAGTTCTTATCAGTTACCTCCAAAAACACCAAAAGAATATAAAGTTCTCTATATAAAACATACCAAACATACCACAATACTTACCAGTGCTTTCCTTTTCTGTTTGACTTTTCTTTGGAATTCGATATACCTCCTGCAAAAAAAAAAAAAAAAAAAAAAAAAGGAAAGTTAATAGGTGGGATGAAGAAATGATTGCATTAAAACTGATTGAATTCACATAAAAATAAAAATATCAGGTCACATATTGATATTTATTCTCCAAGTTTTAATATTTTTGGCTTTAAATAAAAGTAGGTCCTGGCCCCATAAAAATAAGCAAAAATATTTATCAAGCCCATGTTATCTCAAAAGCTAATTAGCATATTTAATTGCTAGGACATCACCTCTCTCTCAATAATCCACCTTCTGAGAATACTAATTCAATCATAAATTCCGGCATAAAAATTGTAGCAATCAAGGCAGTGACAACTGGGATGAATGGAAACTCACCGAAGTGTGGAGAAGCGACAGTGCAGTGTTCAGCACTAAGTGAAACTTCTCTGTTACACCTTCCAAGGTTCAGGGCCCATTGTGGTAGAGGTGGCAGAAAGAATGTAAGAACCAAAGGAAGGGAAGGGATGCTTATAATACACTCTTCCAGACACAAATGGCCTTTGATATTCATAACCTCACAGTGCCTGACACTACCTACACAAGACCTTCATTATAAAAGGGGAAAAATGATGACATCAAAATAGAAGAGACTGGCCAGGCATGGTGGAGCATGCCTTTAATCCCAAGCACTTGGGAGGCAGAAGTAGGAGGATTGCCGTGAGTTCAAGGCCACCATGAGACTACATAGTGAATTCCAGGTCCGCCTGGACTAGAGCGAGACCCTACCTCAAAAAACCAAAAAAAGAAAAGAAAATAGAAGAGACTAATTGGAAAGAAGAGATTCAATGGAGGGTGGATTTGGAAGGAAGAAAATGAGGGTGATGGGAGGGGATTATCATGGTTTATCATCTATACTTATGGAAGTTGTCAATAAAGTTTTTAAGAAATTAAAGCCAGCTGCACGTGGTGGCACACACCTTTAATACCAACACTCAGGAGGCAGAAGCAGGAGGATAGCCTTGAGTTTTAGAGCCAGCCTGGGATTATTTAGTGAATTACAGGCAAGCCTAGGCTAAAATGAGACTTTATCTTGGGGGGGGGGTAATTGAAGTTACATTTATTGTTTCTTTTCTTTTTTTTTTTAGTTTTTCAAGGTAGGGTCTCACTCTAGCCCAAGCTGACCTGGAATTCACTCTGTAGTCTCAGGGTGGCCTTGAACTCACAGGGATCCTCCTACCTCTGCCTCCCAAGTGCTGGGATTAAAGCCATGCGCCACCACGCCCGGCTTTTATTCTTTTATTGAATGTATTCTTAATGAAAATTCTACATGCCTCCCTGCCCTCCCCACATAAAGGGGAGTAGAAGTAGTAACCCAGATACATAAAAACACTTTGTAAAATTACATGTGTAAAGATAATTCCTGCTATTCCATACATTTTTCTGTGTTGTGATTGTTTTGTTCTATGGTGCTGGGCAGTGAACCCAGGATCTCACACATGCTAGGCAAACATGCCAATGACCTATATCGCCAGCCCTTCTGTCTTTTGTAGTGGTAGGGACCAATTTAGGACCTTAAACACATGCCTGGCGATACAGCTTATTTTTCTAAGAATGCAAAATAAATATGGTTTAATGCCAAATGTATTTCTTTTCACAATGTTATTACCAAAAAATTGGAAAGAGTTCCCGAAATGGCATCTAATACTGTATACAACCAAAAGTAACCTTGAGAATATAAACTGTGTTTTTTTTTAAAATATTTTATTTATTCATTTTCAAGCAGAGAGAGAGAAAGAGAGGAGAGAGAGAGAGAGAGAGAGAGGAGAGAGAGAGAGTGCAAGCGCACACACCAGGGCCACCACCTTGTGGGTCTGGCTTATGTGGGTCCTGGGGAATTGAACCTAGAGCCTTAGGCACTGGAAGCAAGCGCCTTAACCGATGAGCCATCTCTCCAGCCCTAAACTGTGTTTTTAAGTCTTGTGGTATTTTTACTTTTGTGTTCTCTCTCTCTCTCTCTCTCTCTCTCTCTCTCTCTCTCTCTCTCTCTCTCTCTCTGTGTGTGTGTGTGTGTGTGTGTGTGTGTGTGTGTGTGTGTGTAGTCTATGTATGTGAGTGCACAAGTGGAGGTTAAAGGATAACTTCTGGTGTTGATCCTTACCTTCTACCTTCTTAAATTTTACTTTATTTGTGGCATGTATGGGCAAGCCAGGGTGTCTTGCCACGACAAACATATGCCCATCTGGCTTTATGTGGGTGGCTGGGGAACTGAACCTGGGCCAGCAAGCTTTGCAAGCAAGTCTCTAACCACTGAATCATCTCCCCAACCTTTTTCCTTTTTTGAGGCAGGGTCTCTCTCCTTCAAGACACTATTCATCAGGCTAGCTACCCGCAAACTCTGGGGAAATTCTCACCTGTTATTATTTTTTTTCTTTGGTTTTTCGAGGTAGGGTTTCACTCTAGCCCTGGCTGACCTGGAATTCACTCTGTAGTCACACGCCTTTAATCCCAGCACTCGGGAGGCAGAGGTAGGAGGATTGCTGTGAGTTCAAGGCCACCCTGAGACGACATAGTGAACTCCAGGTCAGCCTGGACTAGAGCGAGACCCTACCTCAAAAAACCAAAAAAAGGAAAGAAAACTTTACATACATGCCCTTGGCTCAGAGCCATCAAGTCTCTCTTTCACTGGGCTGCTTTTGCCTGTAGAGAGGATTCATTTCAATTTGCTACTCTGAGGGATGCCTAAGTCATCTAGTTGTCAACTTATAACTGAAAATACTAAATCAGGGATTTAGACAGAAAAGGATGGAGCTAGGAAATGACTCAGTGTTTAAAGGCACTTGGAAAACCTGCCAGCCCAGGTTCAATTCCTTAGTATCCATACAAAGTGACACATGCATCTGGAGTTCATTTGAGATGGCAAGAGGCCCTGTCATGCCCATACTCCCTGTCTCAAAAGTAAATATAATAACAAATATTTCTTAGGGCTGGAGAGATGGCTCAGTGGTTAAGGTACCTGCAGGGCTTAATAACCTCGGTTCGATTCCCCAGTACCCACATAAAACCAGATGCACAAAGTGGTGCATACATCTGGAGTTTGTTTATAACAACTAGAAGCCCTGGAGTACCCTTTCTCTCTGCTCACAAATAAAAGATATATATATTTTTTAAACTGGGCGTGGTGGCACACGCCTTTAATCCCAGCACTCAGGAGACAGAGGTAGGAGAATTGCCATGAGTTTGAGGCTACCCTGAAGACTACATAGTGAATTCCAGAATTCAAGGTTAGCCTGGGCTGGAGGGTGACCCTACCTCGAAAAAAGAAAGAGAAAGCCAGTCATGGTGGTGCATGCCTTTTAATCCCAGCACTTGGGAGGCACTGCTAAGAGATTGCCATAAATTTGATGCCAGTCTGGGACTAGAGTGAATTCCACATCACCTTGAAAAACCTAAACAAAAATATGACAGAATTTAGCTCTGACTTCTCAATGCCTTTAAGGAGTTACCAAACCAAACCTTCTGGAAAAGAATACAATTTATTAACAATTACACTATGAGATAAATGGTCTGCTAATTTTAAGAAGCTTGAAAACAACTGTCTCATTAGGAACTCGGTAAACCTAGGTACTCAAATGCTAACAGGTTTATTCACAAAGGATGCCTAGATGAGTGACCCAACTACAGATAATATAACTTCAATCTACCTCCGTGGTTTCTTCTGTATAAACCTTGATATGGTAAGTGTCCAATACAAACATCAGAAGTAATGTATAATACAGACCTTAAGTTTGGAACTTATTCTGTGGTAGCAACTAATATGCCACAGGAAATGCATTCAATAATTTAGATCAACTACTAAACTGAAAATATATTCTGATTCTGTATAAATGATTACTATTGACTACTGATAATTAACTGCAACAAATGACTAGTGCATCTTAAAAATATTGGGGAACAAGTTTTTTTCAGTACGTATTTTGGCACTGACTAACTTGATTATTTATCCTCCTCATAAAGTTGAAGCTGCATACAAAGTTAAGCTGGAAACTATGATTATCCAGGCCCAAATGCTCAATTTACATATTAAGACAGTGATATCTATCCTGAAAAGTTTTACAAAGTACCACAATACTGAAAGCTGAAAAGGTAGAGGTCATGTGACATTTCTTAACATATAGTAAATGAATAGCATTAATGTTAGCCTGATTGACATGGAAGTACACCGGGAATAATGTCACATATATAGATATAGGCCAGAATCCACTAAAGAAAACATTTACCAGAATTGGCTTAGTTGGGGGCTGGAGAGATAGCTCAGCGGTTAAGGCACTTGGTTCCAGTGCCTAAGGCCCCCAGTTCAATTCCCCAGTACCCACATAAGCCAGACCCACAAGGTGGTGGCCCTGGTGCGCTCTCTCTCGCTCTCTCTCTCTCTCTCTCTCTCTGCTTGAAAATAAAACATTTGAAAAAAAAAAGAATTGCCTTCATTCACTTTGAGTATAAAAGAATCACTTCAATTTATCTCTCATTCTATTCAAGAGACTGGCATATAAGGACACTGAAATATGAGGAGGAGACCATGACTCTGAGCTCTACCCTTGCCCTCAGAGGGCTTTTTCACTCCTTTCAATATCTATAGACATAGTCTATTGTTTCTTTAGCTTCCAGGTGCTACTCCAAATTAATACACACACTCATATACACTCAAATCAAGATGGCCTAATTAGTAAGAACCGCGTTTAACACATAGTAAATACTCAATTACATGTTAAGTAGAACAATAAATAAAATTCTGCTTATAAATTTATGGAAACCACCCACAGTACTACATAAACTCAAAGTACTACTCAGGCATGCTCTATGATTTTTTTGCCATTATATTACCAATTTCTTCATCCTCTACCATGTTCGTTTTTTTCTCTCTCCTTTTTTTAATATTTGCAGAAAGAGACACAGAAAAACTGGTGTCAGGGCCTCTAGCCACTGCAAATGAACTCCAGATGCATGTGCCACTTTGTGCATCTGGCTTTGTGTGAGTACTGGAGAATCAAACGTGGGTCATTAGGTTTTGCAGGCAAGTGCCTTACCATTGAACCATCTCTCCAGCCCTTTTTTGTTTCTTTGAAGTAGGGTCTCACTCTAGCCCAGGCTAACCTAGAATTCACTATGTAGTGTCAGGCTGGTCTCAAACTCACAGCAATCCTTCTATCTCTGCCTCCCAAGTGCTGGGATTAAAGGTGTGTGTGACCATGCCCAGTTTATACCATCTTTTTAACCCCCAACTGCCTTTAATCCCAGCACTAGGATAACCATGAGTTTGAGGCCACCCTGGGATAGAACTAGACCTTACCTCAAAATAAAATAAAATAAAATAAAACAAAACAAAACTGCATCGGGACTTCAGTACATTAAGCGCCACAGAGACAGCACCAGGGCAACTGAGAGCAGCCTTGCAGAGGAAAAACACTAAACATGAATAAAGAAGATCCTAAGATGCTGAAAGGCATAATGCCTTTGTATGCATTCTTCTGCAAATTTGCCAGGAGGAACACAAGAAGCACCAAGATGCTTCCATCAACTTCTCAGAGTTCTCTAAGAAGTGCTCAGAGAAGAATAAAACTGTATCTGCTAAAGAAAAAGAAAAATTACAAAATATGGCCAAGGCATACAAGGTTGTTGAGAGAAATGAAAATCTATATCCCTCTCCTAAGGAAAAACAAAAAAGTTCAAGGATCCCAATGTACACGTCCTTTAGCCTTTTTATGTTCTCTTCCAAGTATCACCCAAAAATCAAAGGAGAACATCTTGGCCTGTCCATTGGTGAGCTTGCAAAGAAACTGGGAGAGATGTGGAACAACACTCCTGCAGATGACAAAGAATCAGCTGCCAAGCTGAAGGAAAAGTATGAAAATGATATCACTACCTACAACAGAGCTAAAGGAAAACCTGATGCAGAAAAAAAAAAAAAAGGTTGCCAAGGCTGAAAAGAGCAAGAAAAAGGAAGAGAAAGATGAAGATGAGGATTAAGAAGGTAAATTGATCTAGTGCAATATTCCTTTTTTTTCTGGTTTATAAAGCATTTAACCCCCTTATACACAACTCACTCCTTATAAAGAAAAAAAATTGAAATGTAAGGCTATTTTTAACTGTACAGTGTCCTTTTCTATGTAGTTACACTACTGAATGTATGTTACTGCTGTTTTGTTGACATTCTGAATGCTTCTAAGTAAATACAATTTTAAAAAATTGGCCATGCCTAGTGGCACACCCTAATCCCAGTATTTAGGAAGCAGAGGTGGGAGGATTGACATGAGTTCGAAGCCAGCCTGAGACTACACAGTGAATTACACATTATACTGTACTAGAGCGAGGTACTACCTCAAAAAGTCAATTTAAGAAAGAAATGAATTTGCATCAGACTAGCTGGGAAGAGAGCCATGGGTTTTATTTCCACACCACATAAACTGGGAGCTGTAATGTGCAACTCTAATCCCAGCACTCATGAGATACAGGCAAACCCATCTACACATCAAGTTCAAGGCCGTTCTAAACTGATACCACATAACATTCAGATTGTTGAGAATTTAACCCATGTCCTTGAGTGGGTCAAGTACATTCTCAACCACTGAGTGTATCCCCAGTTCCAGTATCTTGAAGAATACAAAATGGTAACTATATATCTGCCAAAAGAGAACAATAAATGCATTTTTGATATTTGTAAGGTTTCAAATTATTAACCTACCAGAAAAAAATGTTAAGAAAGTATCTCCATAATGATTGTGGAGACTCAAATTCAAAACTGTCACACACCTCTAAATTGTCAATAGTGTACACTATGCCATACTAGACACTTAATATGATTTAATATCTAAGTGATGGAAATATTTTGAAATAATAGTATAAATTAGCATACATTAATACAAACATCTTTGGCTGCAGAGATGGCTTAGCAGTTAAGTTAAAATAAATAATTTTTAAAAAAGAAAAATAGTACAAACATCTATATAAAATCAACAAGTAAGTATTTAATACAGCAAAATAACTATACAAAAGTAACATTTTACTGTTTTATTGGGTCTGAAAGGCAAGTATAAGAGAAAGTCAACAGAAAGCTAAAATATACAGAAATTATGGTGAAAAAACTTGTTCTTCCCAACCTCTCCTTCTCTAGTCTTGCTAATCTTCACTACAATTCAAAGAATGTCCCTAGCAATGCTGAGTTTTATTCCAAGTACATCTGCTGGGTTAAGTTAGGATAACTACTGAAGAATGAAGAGTTAATAGCTGATACAGAACCTACTTTGAAGGATTCCCAAGTCCAGTAGCAAGTACATATACAGAAAAGAAGAAAAGAGACAGAGGAGACAGGAGGGGAGGGGGAACATACTCATATAGAAGACAATTGGTCATGATTAAACGTTTTTCCAATTTTAGATAAGGCAAATTAAATTCAGAACTAAGATCTTTTTTCTTTACTTTTCAAACATAGCCATATGCTTGATAAATTTTTAAACTAAAAAAAATCACCACATTACACTTGTGACTACAATCATGAACTACAGTCCTAATGATGTTCAAGCAATCTAGAAGACACTTTATCTTTTTCTTTTTTAAAAAAATTATTTTATTTATTTGAGAGAGAAAAAGCCACAAAGAGAGAGAATGGGTGTGCCAGCCACTCTAAACTCCAGATACATGCACCTAGTGCATCTGGCTTTACATGGGTAATGAGGAAATCGAACTTGGGTCCTTCAGCTTTGCAGGTAAACACATTAACCACTAAGCCATATCTCCAGCCCTAGAAGACACTTTTGATCCTACACACAGCCCTATTAGAAAAGCTCCTCTTTAAGGACCCTCACATCAGAAAACCAGACTTGCATGCGTGTTCAGAAGTTCAGAAAAAACTTTTGTTGGTCAATCATGGATAACAGAAAATCAAAACTATATTAAGGGAAAAAAGACGCTTGAACAAAACACTGAAATGGTTCCTACAAATATAAAATAAATTCATACTAGATACATTATCTAAATTAGAAGCAGATGAAAAGAAATGTGAAAAATATTTCCTAAAGATAGCACAATTAGCCGGGCGTGGTGGCGCACACCTTTAATCCCAGCACTCTGGAGGCAGAGGTAGGAGGACCACCATGAGTTCAAAGCCACCCTGAGACTACACAGTGAATTCCAGGTCAGCCTGGACTAGGATTGAGACCCTACCTAGAAAAAAAGAAAAAAAAAAAAGATAGCACAATTACCTAAGTTACCTGGCAAGGATAATTGAATCAGTAATACTGGGCCAGAATAGAGAGCATAAGAATATAGGGTCCAAATTAGAAGACCATACTCAATTTTCAGCTTCAACATCAAAGGTAATTAATAATTTCATGGGCCTGTTTATTTCCATTACATAGCTGATAAAAACATCCACATAAACCGGGCGTGGTGGCGCACACCTTTAATCCCAGCACTCTGAGGCAGAGGTAGGAGGATTGCCGTGAGTTTGAGGCCACCCTGAAACTACCAAGTGAATTCCAGGTCAGCCTCGACTAGAGCGAGACCCTACCTCAAAAAACCAAAAAAAAAAAAAAAAAAAAAAATCCACATATTTCAAGGGATTGAAAAGATTAAATGACATTCATGCAAATATTTTTAATTACCTCCCAAACATTTTGTTCAAGAAGTAATGTGATATCATGGATTTTTTTCACTTTTTCACTCAAATATTTATAAAGTGTCAGACAAGGAAGTAGAATACTGGGAAGACTCCAGTGACCAAGAAAGAAGCCATCACCCCCTTCACTCCATATATTATAATGAAATGCTATCTGCTAAGATTGGAAAGTAGGGGCTAGAGAGATGGTTCAGCAGTTAAGGCACTTGCCTGCAAAGCCTAACAACCCCGGGTTCAATTACCTAGGACCTACTTCCCATTAAAGCCAGATGTACACAAGATGGTGCATGTATCTGGAGTTCATTTGCAGTGATTAGAGGCCCTGGCATGTCATTCTCATTTTCTCTCTGCTTGCAAAACAAATACTTAAAAAAAAAAAAAAAAGACTAGAGCTGGGCATGGTGGCACAATTCCTTTAATTCCAATACTCTGGAGGCTAACATAGGAGGATTACTGAGAGTTCAAGGCCAGCTTGAGACTACATGGCGAACTCCAGGTCAGCCTGGGAGAGAGCAAGACCCTGAAACCCTACCTCAAAAATAAATAAGATTGGAAAGGCTGTTAGGAGAATATACAAGAGCAAAGACCTTTTTTTTTTATTTTATTGCTTTTTTGTTTTTCAAGGTAGGGTCTCTCTAGCCCTGGCTGACCTGACCTGGAATTCACTATGCAGTCTCAGGGTGGTCTCAAACTCATAGTGCTCCTCCTACCTCTGCCTCCCAAGTGCTGGGACTAAAGGCATGTGCCACCACACCCAGCTCAAAACTTTCTTGGAAGAATCATTTCCTATGAGAAAAAATGAAAATTAAAAGAAATCAAAAACAAAAAGAAAAGCCTGGCTTGGTGGCTTAGACTTTAATCCCAGCACTTGGGAGGCAGAGGTAGGAGGATCACCATGAATTCAAGGCCACCCTGGGACTACATAGTGAATTCCAGGTCAGCCTGGGCCAGAGTGAGACTCTACCTTGAAGAAACAAAAAAAAAAAAAAAGAAAGAAAGAAAGAAAGAAAAAATGATTTCTGTTCTTGATCTCATTTTCTTTCTTCAGAGCTGAGGACTGAACACAGGGCCTTGTACCTGCTAGGCAAGCACTATCACTGAGCTAAATCCCCAACTTCTGAAGGTCTCATGTTTTGAGAGAGAAAACTCATCTAAGCAAAGAAAAGGACAAAGACTCACAAAGAATAAACTACAACTGTAAATAAATCAAGGTAAAGGAAGATTTTTAAAAAGAAAAATAGATGTTCCAAATGAGAATAGTACGTTTGAAGGCATGGAGAGGTGAACACTCACTCAGTGTGTATGAGAATTGCTAGGCAAGATTAAACAGAAATGAAATCATTTCCATACTATAAAGGCTTTGTTCTTTGAGTATTTGGGATTTGCAATGCTATTAATGTCATCAGTGTTTTTAAAGTTAATGAAGGATAATAGTGGAAGGATAATAGTGCAAGGGCAAACAGAAGCCTGTTTGTAAAACTAAAAGCAAGGGGCCGGGAAATGTCTCAGCAGGTAGGAGCATAAGGAACTGAATTCAGATCTCTAGTACCCATGGAAAATGCCGGCTATCATGGTAAACATCTATAATTTCAGTGCTGGGAGGTAGAGACTGGGGAATCCCTCAAGCTCACTAGTTAGCAAGTCTAACTGGATCAGAGAGCTCTAGGTTCAGCAAGAGACCCTTTCTCAAAGAATAAAATTAGAAAGCAATTGAGGAAGGCACCTGAAATCTACCTTTGGCCTTCACATGTATGCACATAAGCCGCTATACATACTTATGTACACCATACACACAAAACAGTTAAATCAAGAAAAGATGGGTCAGATTTAAAAGTGCCAATTAAAATAAAAGATGATATGACCTACTTAACATGATATAAAAATCTGAGGTATTCTAAGAAATGCAGCCTTTCAACGGACAGTCAAAAGTACAGTAAGAAGAAGCACAAAAAGCCGGGTGTGGTGGCGCACGCCTTTAATCCCAGCACTTGGGAGGCAGAGGTAGGAGGATTGCCATGAGTTCAAGGCCACCCTGAGACTACATAGTGAATTCCAGGTCAGCCTGGACTAGAGCGAGACCCTACCTCGAAAAACCAAAAAGCACAAAAGATTCAGAAGATGGTGCAGTCTTAGATTGGTAGAAGAACCAGAAATATAAAATGACTTTATACATCATATGTGCACATAAACATACCACAGGTCCTCTAAGCAATATCCTCAAGAGTAAATGGCTTCATCAAGAAACCCAGCTATTGGTTTCCAAACATAAGTTCCCACCAGAAGAAACAGATGCTTCAGGAGAAATGGCTAATGCCAAGGCTAAGAAAGGCAAGTATAAATTAAACCTGCAATAAATAGTATGCTATGCTGTAAGTTTAAAAAATAATGGGCCCAGGTGTAATAGTGCACATCGTTAATCCCCACACTCAGGAGGCAGAGACAGGAGGATCACTGTGAGTTCAAGGCCAGCTTGGGACAACTGAGTGAGTGCCAGGTCAGCCTGGGCTAAAGTGAGACCCTACCTCAAAAAAAGGCGTGGGGAACATATCAAAATGATACAGGAATACAACTTGAAGGGGTTTGTTTCCACTAGCCAAATATGGGGCAGTTTAGGCATCAAATGTTAGATTTAATGAATTATAATATCTGTGGCAACTACTGAAATCTACTACAACATTACAAACCCTGTCATAGTGATAACTAGGTTTTTAAAAAGTAAACCAGGTTAACACTAGGTAAAGTGACACAAATCTGTAATTCCAGCACTTGGTAGGCTAAGGAAGGACTGAAAATAAAAGCCAGCATGGGTTTAATCAAAAAAAAAGAGAGAGAAAAACAAAAAAAATTTTTTTAATGAAAAATAAAATAACCCACAAAGCAATGGGAAAAATCTGCTCCATTTCTGATTGATTTTATTTTTTGAGACAGGGTCTCTCTATGTAGCCCAGGCTAGCTTCTAACTCCTCCTATCCTACTCCTGCAGCTTCCTAAGTACTGAGATCACAGCCAGTACCAACATGCCTGGTTCTATCCCTAATGGGCCACTTAAAAAGTGACTTGGGGGCTGAAGAGATGACTCAGCGGTTAAGGCACTTGCCTCCAGTGCCTAAGGCCCTGGGTTCAATTCCACAGTACCCACATATGCCAGACCCACAAGGTGGTGGCCCTGGTCCTCTCTCCCTCTCTCTGTATTTCTCTGCTTGAAAATGAATAAAATATTTTTTTTTAAAAAGTGACTTGGGGGAGGGAAGGGTATCCTGGAGAGATAACTCAGTGGTTAAGGCGCTTTCCTGCAAATCCTAACGACCTAGGTTTGATTCCCCAGTACCCATGTAAAGCCATATGCACCAAGTGGCATGTACATCTGGAGCTCTTTGCAGCGGCAAGAGGCCCGAGAGCACCTTTCTTTCTTTCTCTCTCTCCTCCCTGCCTATTTTTCTCGGTATCTGTCTCCTTGCAAATAAATTTGAAAAACATTTCTTTAAAAAAAAAAAAGTGACTTTGCTGCTGAGAGTTGTGGTGGATTGATTGGGAGTTCAGGATCATCCTGGGCTACTAAACTCTCTCAGTAATTTTTTTTTTTGGGGGGGGGTTCAAGGTAGGCTCTCGTTCTAGCCCAAGTTTACCTGGAATTCACTCTGTAGTCTCAGGGTGGCCTTAAACTCACAGTGATTCTGCTACCTCTGCCTCCTGAGTGTTGGGATTAAAGTCGTGAGCCACCACACCCGGCAAAAAAAATTTTTTTTCAAGATAATTTGTACAAAAAACATGAAATAAAGATAAGAGTACTGGGAAAAGCAATGGATGTATGCAGCCCTATTGGGCCAGAGAAGTTATCAACGGTGGTGAACAGCAGTGGACCTTGCAAACCTTAAGATGGGCCAGCCAGGCCAAATGTGCCAATTGGTGCAACAGTGGCTTGTCTATTGTGGGGGAAACCAATTGCTCTCTAACTGGACTGGAGGCCTGCTCCACAGGAGGGAAAGCATGCCTGGTACTGAAGACAAGTAAAAACCCTATAGTGGGGGAGGTCATGAGCCCTAGGGGACTAACACTGGCTGTTGTCTGGCTAAATACATATATTATGCCTACCAAAATGCCTTATAAATAATTTTTCAAAGGACCATACCCATACAATAATGCTACTCTCACTTTTGGCTAGAAAAGCTTCTCTTTTGCAGATGGTGGTTACTGGGATAACTCAAAAGACACCATAGTGCTGAGAAGTGACAGTGGAGTGAGTATTCAGCACTGGGACATCTCTATTACACTTCCTGTGGCTCAGTTTATTGTGGAAGAGGTGGCAGAAAGACTGTAAGAGTCAAAGAAAGGGTAGGACTGCTTACAATGCAAATTTCCAGACACAAAAAGGCCTTGATATTCATGACTTCGCAGTGCCTGATAATAACTGCACATAATGGGAGGAAAAGATGATGACACAGAAACAAAACAGAGACTAATTGAGAGGGGGAAGAGATATGAAGGAGGGTAGGGAGGAATCATAATGGTTTATTGGCTATAATTATGGAAGCTATTAATAAAAAGATTTTTTTAAAAAAGAGTAATTATTAAGAAGAGCTCAATTTATCACTCCCAGGGAATGTCCCTAAATCATCTAACCTAGGTGTGAATCAAACTACCCATGATCAATACAAAGAGATGCACATCCTGTAAGCTATCAATAAGAGAAGCTTTGGAATCATCACTAACTACTATACCCTGTTAACAGCAAGTAAAACTGCTAAATTCATGGGAACCTTACCTCCTTTTCACATGATCCAATGAAGAATTATCCAGGCAAGTGATAATTAGTCATCACTTGTAATCATTACTGTGCCCTGTGAAATTAGGCTATATTTTCAGCAAGCAAAATGATGTACAGCAATTTCTTTTCCAAACACAAATATGTACAAGTCCCTGCTGAAAATGGAGCCCAGTAAATCTGCATGTGAAAATGAAAGCATGTTCATAAGCAACAATGTGCTATGTGATGTTTCTTGTTGAAATCTACTTTAGGTGTAATGTGTTTATAATAAAAACCTTGCAAATCAAGGTAGTGGTCCTGTGTATATAAGGTATAGAAAAAGTAGCTCACTTAATTGTCTCTCGCCAGAAGTAGGGATTTTCCCGGAACGACATCCATTGTCGGCAATGGACGCATCAAAATAACGCCGGCGCCAGTGAGTTAACCACCTCTGTCCTCTTTTCACCTATTATATTTTTCATGCATCATCCAACTTCCCAACCATCTTCCTGTTTCTTCACAGAATGCACGCTAGGTTCTTGTTTTTCTTCAGCACGAAGTTGAAAATGGAGTTGAGAAAAGGAGACACATGGTCAGCTGGTGATGTTAACAAGCTCCTTGCTGCCCTGAGAAGCTAGATGGAAATGGTTCAAGTTACAAGGGGGATCATCAAGAGATTTGGGAGGACAAAGAGTAATTCATGAAGCTTATTCCCTTCCCTCCCACCCTCTTTCACTTTACTGATGATGATCCCTATCATTTGCTTTCACAGCAAAACCAAGATTAAGGATCTGAAGCAATTCTTTCTTCATCCAAAGCAGAAAGGCAAAGTGGAATCCATGTCCAGTAATGTTATGGCAGTCAGAAGGTCAGGAAGACACTAGTCCACAGTCTTGGACTAGTGCTTGCTATCATCGATTAGAATAATCTTGGAATCAGCAACTACTAAATACAATGCTTTACAACAGGTGCTTAATAAGATATTTTCTTTTCGGTTATTGTCTACCTGAACATTTAGGTGGAAATCAGACAGAAGTAGTTAACTCTCTCATTGCCGGGATAATATGGGTAATTACATTAGTTCATTGTGTTTCTCTAAAACATGTTCAATTTATCAGTTCTTGTTTTTTGTTTTGTTTTGTTTTGTTTTTTTGAGGTAGGTTCTCACTCTAGTCCAGGCTGACCTGGAATTCACTATGTAGTCTCAGGGTGGCCTTAAACTCATAGTGATCCTCCTACCTCTGCCTCCCGAGTGCTGGGATTAGTATCTTGTGGGGTTTTTTTTTTTGGTTAATTTATCAGTTCTTAATTTCAGACTTCTGGTTAAATACCATCTAAAGTATTAAAAAAAAAACAAAAACTTAAAGGACACCAATAATCAGAGCTTAGAAATCAGAGACACAGTAAATGTTAATAAGAATGGTAGAAAAATTAAGAGTCCCAGCACCAATGTGTAACAAAACATCATAATTCACAGTAAGACATTTCTCAGTAATGCAATCCCCCAGCAAATTAGTTTGAAAAAGGATTTTATTGAATAGCTCCTATATGATACTAAGAATCCAGATAAAAACAAAGTATGTAGTCTAAGAAGAATGTATTTAAAAATAAATATAAATGTAAATCTCAAATCAAAAGAGTCATTAATCGGGCTGGAGAGATGGCTCAGCGGTTAAGGCACTCATGTCCAGTGTCTAAGGCCCCGGGTTCAATTCCCCAGGACCCATATAAGCCAGACCCACAAGGTGGTGGCCCTGGTTTTCTCTCTCTCTTCTATCTCTGCTTGAAAATGAATAAAATATTTAAAAAAAAAAAGAGTCATTAATCTACATCATCACTGTGAAGTTGCTATGGTCTTTCAGATGTGAGTACAACAAATAAGAGGAAAGGGAAGAAATAATTCTGCAGAACTGAAAAATATGTCTAGAGTGAGTTTAAATTATTGCAGCTGTATCTATTTAGTCTAAAGATATAATGGAAATTAAGTCATAGCTTTACAATTACAGAAACAACTGTTACATAAAGAAACAAATGTATCTTGCGTCTTTGTTTTGTTGGGTTTTTTTTTTGAGGCAGGATCTCACTAGCCCAGGCTGACCTGGAACTCACTTGTAAACCAGGCTGGCCTTGAACTCAATGATACTCCTACCTCAGCCTCCTGAGTGCTGGGATTATAAATTATAAGCATGTGCCACCACAACCCACTAATTGCTTCTTACAGATGTTAAGACGTGTTTATGAGATTATATCTTATTAATTTAAAAACTTATATTGTCCAAAGACTTCTCAAACAAACTACTGGGTTTTACATTGTCCAAAGACTTTTCAAACAAACTACTGGGTTTACAATGCCATTCACTCCTATAAGACTATGGCTTTAAAGGCTTTTTTCTATGTCCATTTATTGTCTCCATCTCTACATTTGCTACTGAATTATAGTTATCGTGCAGGCCCCACCTAAAGCTCCCAAACATAAGAGGAAGTTCTTTCAGGGACGCCTGTGCTGCCACCAAGCAGGCTTTAAGTAAAAGTACAAGTAACCCAATATCTCTTTCAATTAACTGCAATTCTAATTTCTGCAGTTCATACATTGCATCATAAAATATAACTATGAACCCTTCCTTTTATATTTATAAAAATACTACTAAATAAAACTAAACATATTATGGTGAATTTTAAGTGATGAATGAGTAATATGAGTAAAAGCAAGATTGGTAAATGAAAGCTGAAACCACAGCATAAAGGTCTCGACATAGTAACTAGGAAGCACAGTACACATCCAACCAACTATACATTTTATCAGTCTGAGGATAAAGTTCCACTGGATCAAATCACAAGAGCTAATACAAAGAGCTTTATGGTTTCATCTCACAAATAAATCTGGATTGCTGGTTTATCTACTTCAATTCTGGCAGAAGAAATAAGGATCAGGAAAATAGAAGGTTCCAACAGAGTCCTCAAAACTGAATCCCAGGCACAGATCACTTACAATTGAAATGTATCACTGGCTCTCACAGACAAATCTTATATACTCTTATGTCAATTCAAGACACAAACTGGGTTTTCTACAAGAAAAGCTCTATACATCTTAGTACATTCTTTTTGTTGTTGTTTTCAAGGTAGGGTTTCACTCTCGTCCAAAAGACCTGGAACTCACATGATCCTCCTACCTCTGCCCCCAGAGTGCTGGAATTAAAGTGTGCACCATCCTGCCCAGCTTATTAGTACATTCTTTACCAAGAGATTTTAATGTATTACACTTAAAGGTTTCAGACCTTTTTTTCCTTTACATAACATCTTCTATCCAAAAATATAGAAACTTAAAAGCATATATATTTCAGAAACAAAGGAACTAAAATACTAATGCCATAAAGATGTTACTCTAGAATAAAAATTCAATTTCATTCATTTTCTTTTGAGAAGTTGTTAAATTACTATGGTTGACCAATTAATTTCTATTTGAATTCATTTTTTATTAACCCAAGAAATTGATTTCCAATTAATTTAAACCATTTTTGTTACTAAGTTTGCTACAAAAAGAATTTCTTTTTAAATAAAGAGTCTTTAAATGACCAAAGTCACATGTAATATATTTTTCTCAATGAAGGAAAGGGGGATATCTGTATACATTGCTCTTATTGGTATAAGCCTTATCAGACTTCAAGGATACTTGGGGCACTATCGCTAGAGTTGACAAGAGGAGAGATGTTATTCCATTTTTCGGAAATACATCCAAAGCCTTTGATTTGACTTCAGTTTACAGAACTCTAAACCTGAAGAGTTAGTTCATGTTATGGTGAACAAAAAATGTGTTCTTACCTTTAGGTCTTTCCAACTGTCCAGTAGTTTAGTGGCCAAGTCACTTATATCCACTGTTTTATCTGGATGTTCTTGGCTTCTCTCACTTTCCACATCAGACACACCCTCTTCTTCATCTTGAGATGGCATTTCCTCAACAATAGTTTCTTCTAGCTTTGTACAGCTGCTATCTTTGGGCTCTATCTCAGTGTCAGCCTCTGGCTCAGAGGTGGGTAGCTTACTGGCATCCATGGTGGTTTCATTTTCAACTTTGGGTTCAGGCAGCTGTTGTGGGGGAAGCTGTTGTGACTGTAATTCTTCTTCTTCTTCTACAGTGATATTTTCTAACTGATCAAGGTCCTCTTTGCCATCCTTGCATTCTAGCTCACTGGTCACATCAGATATTGCACTATCCATGCTATTTTCACTTATAATTTTAAGTCGGCGAAACATGAGTTTCTTGGGAGTATCTGTATCCACTTCTGTGCTCAACTTGGTGGAAGGATCAGGTGTATTAAGTGGCGTGTGAGCACGTGATGTATTCTCACTAGAATATCCATCTCCTTCACTTAACTGAGGGACAGCAATCTTAGTCTGAGACCAACGTTGAATAATTGGAAGTACTTTGCTTTCCTCCAACATATTTTTAGTAGGAATAGGTAAGTGTTCCAAAGTCTTTATAATCTGTTTAACATAAAAAAAAAAAAATCAATCTGTACAAATGACCTTTCAAACCTCTGGCTGGGACTCTAGATTATTTCTGCAAGTATAGTGCATTTTGGTATTGTCTTACTAAGACATAAGTATCTTTAAATATTGATGTATTAAAAAGGTTATACTAAAAAAAAGTTGTACTATTTTTGAGCTGGTGGGGGTTGCTCAGTGGTTAAAGCCGCTTATGTGAAAAGCCTGCCAGCCTCGGTTCAATTCCCTAGTACCCACATAAAGCCAGATGTATAAAGTGGCATGTCCATCTAGAGATTTACAGCAGCAGGAGAAACTGGCATGCTGTTCTGCTGTTCTCTGTTTCTCTAGCCAAACATATATATATATATATATATATATACACATATATATATATATATACATATATATATATATATATACATATATATATATATACATATATATATATATATATATAAAATTTAGTTTTTCAAAGTAGGGTCTCACTCTAGCCTAGGTTGCCCTGGAATTCACTATGTAGTCTCAGGGTGGCCTTGAACCCACAGCAATCCTGCCTCTATGTCCAAAGTGCTAGGATTAAAGGCATGCGCCACCACACCAGGCCGAACTAATGTATTTTTTAAAAAATTTAAAAATACTGAGTTTGGAGTGTGCTTGCTTGTGGTGCTGGTGGTGGGCTTCTGTCTGTCTCTGCTTGCTTCTGTGAAAGCGGGGGCAGACTTTTTCCTTAACTTCCCCATCTGTTCAATAAATATTTTCCTCCCCCCGCAAAAAAAAAATTTAAAAATACTGGTTTACAGGCTGGAGAGATGGCTCAGTGGTTAAGGCACTTGCCTCCAGTGCCCAAGGCCCCGGGTTCAATTCCCCAGTACCCACATAAACCAGACCCACAAGGCGGTGGCCCTGGTGTTCTCTCCCCCCCCCCATCTGCTTGAAAATGAATAAATATTTTTTTTAAAAATACTGGTTTATAGGAGCTGGAGAGATGGCTTAGCGGTTAAGGCGTTTGCCTGCTAAGCAGTAGGACCTGAGTTCGATTCCCCAATTCCCACGTAAAGCCAAATGCACAAGGTGGCACATGTGTCTGGAGTTCATCTGCAGTGGCTGGAGGCCCTGGCTTGCCCATTCTCTCTCTGTGTCTGGGCTAGAGTGAGACCATAATTCCAAAATAACAAAAACAAGTTGTTGTTTTTTTTTTTTAATAAATGACTTTGGGATTATAGCAAAAATTATGACTTAAAAAGCTATGTATCAAGTTAGAAAATATTGTTAATGTCACAGGTAAATTTAACATACACATATAATTGATTTGCTACCAATTCATTTTTACCTAGATCTTTAAAAATGCTCATTTTATCTCTTCTCACCAATTTTTTTCTACCAATTTTTTAGAACCCAAAAATTGAAGTTTTCTATGTTTTCCCATCATTTTAAAACAATGGTCTTTCACAATGGAATCACTATGATAATATATCTTGCTCTTAAAGTTCCCAGATATGAAGGATTAACTTTAAAAAGGTGCTAATGGGAAGCTAGGTATGGTAATGCAAACTGTTAGTCCCAGCACTCAGGAGGCAGAGATAGGAGGATCGTTACAGAGTCCAGGTCAGCCTGGGCTAGAGTAAGACAAAAAAAAAAGATGCTATGGCGAAAAATCAAAGGGCAAACTTAATACAATAGCAAGTTATATGTAAGGTTAGTTACAAAAATGATACCAATAATAAACTTCCTTAATTATTTAATACTAATGGTATGGTTCTAAATTCATAATCACTGATAGCATAGCCCAACAACCTAAACAATTAGTGAAATGAATGTGAACTAACCTCTTCCTGAAGCTTCTGGTTACTTTCTCGGCCATCACCAAGTTCTGCCATCCAGATCCACAACAAAGACAACCCATGACGTTCCAGAAAGGACTTTAGACAGGACTGTGAGTGTGTATTCTTTCATAGGGGAAAGGAAGGTATGATGCATGTTAGGGTGGGAATGCAATCAGATTCATATACATGTGATTCCATTCACTCACCCACACACAGAAATTCCATTTTTATTACCAACTAAAATATACAAGTAGCTAATACTTTAAAACAATACAATATTTTTTTTGATATATATTTTTCTGACAGTATATCTAGATTTACTAAAGTAGAAAATTATGAAAATATAAAAACATCATTTGGGGGAGGTTTCCTTGTTTACAGTGAAATTCAATTCTGAAAGGCTTAGAAAAATGACTTTATAGAAACTGATAAAACCAGGGGACAGGAAAGATGGCTCAGCATATAAGAGGAATTACTATGAGAGCATGGGTATCTCAGTTTAATCCCCACTAGTCTTTATAAAAAGACAGGTGTGGCCGGGCCTGTGGCACACGCCTTTAATCACAGCACTCAGGAGGCAGAGGTAGGAGGATCACTGAGTTTGAGGCCACCTTGAGACTATAGAGTGAATTCCAGTTATTCTTAGCTAGAGCAAGACCCTAATTTGAAAAACCAAAAAAATAAAAATAATAAAATAAAAAGCCAGGTGTAGCTACACATGCTGTAGGGGAGAGAGAATTGCTGGGACTGCTGGCCACTCTTAACCAAAAACCAGTGGGTGGAAAAGTGACACCCAATATCCACATCAGGTCTCCATGGACGTGTGCACACTTGTATGTATCACACATCACAACACACACAAATAAACATTTAAAAAAAGAAAAGAAAAAGCCGGGCATGGTGGTGCACGCCTTTAATCCCAGCACTGGATAGGCAGAGGTAGGAGGATCACTGTGAGTTCAAGGCCAGCCTAGGATTACAGAATGAATTCCAGGTCAGCCTAGGCTAGAGTGAGACCCTACTTCAGAAAAAAAAAAAAAGAAAGAAAAAGAAAAGAAAATGCTAAAGCCATAACAGTTTTTTTCTGGGCGTGGTGGCACAGGTCTTTATTCCCAGCACTTAGGCAGAGGTAGGAGGACAGCTGAGAATTCGAGGCCAGCCTAAACTACATAGTGGATTACAGGTCAGCCTGAGCTAGAGGGAGACCCTACCTCGGAGGGAAAAAAAAAAAAGGAAATAGGCTTTTATTCTACGGATGGTTGATTTTTGTTTATGTGATGCTATTGTTGGATTGAACCTAGGGCCTCATAAATGCTAGGCAAGGACTTTATGACTGAAATATATCATCAGCCCAACTGTTAGATTAAAAAAAATATATATTATCCATTTCCTTATGGTATACTTTTAAGAAATGATTGACTCTTTTCATCCATCATATTATAATTTACATGTCCCATCCCAAATACTAAAATAAAATAAATTAGTATTAAGCTGTTCACCTGAATGAGCTTGAGACAGGTAAGCTTCTGATCCAAAGTTTCAATTCTAACCATAAGCCGGGATAAACTCAACACCTGGTTTTTATCAGACAGGCCTTCACCATTTTCCATCAGTGCTTCTAGCTCTCCATCTACCTATCACAGCAAACAAAAATATTTTGTTATATAAAAACAAAAGCCCACTAACTTAAGATTCAAACCTGAAAAGATATTCACCCTCACAAATAATTAGGAAAATAAAAGGCCACAGTGAGAAACCATGTTATTTATTTAGACTATGAAGGGGGGATGGGGTGGAAAAACAAGCCACACCTATAATCCCAGCATTTTGGAAGCCAGGCAAGTGATCACAAAACAAAATCTGAGGCCAACATAGCTACCTTGTTTTTTTTTTTTAAACAGGTTGGGCATGGTGGCACATGCCTTTAATTCTAGCACCCAGGAGACAGAGGTAGGAGGAACACTGAGAGTTCAAGGCCAGCCTGGGACTACATATTGAATTCAAGGTCAGTCTGGCTACAGTGAAAACCTACCTCAAAAAAAAAAAAAACTGTCTTACTTTTCCCAAGTGTTAATAGAATCTTGCTTTTTTTTTCTGAATCTTGCTTTTTTTTTTTTTTTTTTGTAAGCAGAGAGAGCACAAGCAAACTAGCCACTGCAAACAAACTCGATTCATGTGCCACTTGGATACTGAGGAACTGAACTTGGGTATTTAGGTTTGATAGGCAGGCATCTTAACCACTAAGCCATTTCTCCAGGCCAGAATCTTGCTTTGATAGTGGTATGGTAAGGTACACATATCCACCGGATTAAGAACAAGTTATTTGTAGCTTCACCCCCTCTCACCTCCCTCATGGCAGGAGCTCTCTGTACTTCCCCTCCTCTTTCTCTTGATCTAACAAAAAGTCTCTGTAAACGTTAAAAAAAATGCTGAGTTTATTTTTATTTAAATAATTAGGTATAGTGTATGAATAGCTCCAAAAACTCTGAGACAAAACTGAGTTTACTATGCTACTTTTTCACTCGGAAGCAATAGCATTTACTAGATAGACATTATAGCATGTAGGGGATTAGGAGGAAATAATTTATTTTCTTAGGAAAACAGTTAAAATGCAGAAACTGTAATACAAACAGAATTTTGCAAATAAAATACAAGAGAATTCCTGAACATTCCTTGACAGTCCTACTAAAATATATAATGTACGCGCATACACACACACACACACACACACACACACACACACACACACACACACACACACACACACACACACACACACACACACACA
>PVHP010003388.1:0-46166 GCA_004024765.1 Zapus hudsonius
AAGGAAAAAAAAACAAGAAAGCAGCATAGGGAGGGAGTGGGGCGGATCAGACCGCGCTGGAGGCTGAGGGCGGGGGGAGGGGCTATGAAGGAGGCCGATGGAAAAATGAAAATTAATATAAGGAATAAAATATAAAGAAAACAACAAAAAGTAGAAAATGAAAGATACGCTAGTGCCCTGGAGGGGTGGGATAGACAGAGGGCTGGATGGTGGGGACCGAAACACAAGGAAAACTGTTGATGGAAAGCCTCAGGCGCCGGCGGGCAGCTCGATCTTGACTGGACGACTCACTGCCTCCTGCGAGCTGGTCAATCCTGGTGTCTTCCAGTCGTGCGGATCCTGTGCTCGGAGGTGCCTGGAATGATCTGGATCCCTGCTGAAAACCCTGGCCCTTATTTCCCGAGGTGTGCGGCGTGTCTGCTAGTCAGCCATCTTCCCCGGAAGTCCCTGTGTTTAAGTTTTTGCTTTTTAAAATTTTTTTTTCTTAACACACACACTAAGTCATATTGCCTTTTTAAATATCCTTATTGTCAATAATTAGATACAATGTATGAGCAAATCTTATGATGGTATCTCCATTTCCCTCCTCTCTGTCCCCAAACCACTGGGGGCCCTCAGTGGTGTGCATACTGAATCTGTCCATGGAGTAGGGGGTTATGAATTATACAAGAGGTAGCCAGTTTTTTCCCCTTTGTATGTTGTTGAGGGGGCAATGTCTCTGGATATTCTCCTCCACCATGGCTTTTATAATCTTTCAACCCTCTCTTCTGCTCAGTTCCCTGAGTCATGGTGGGTAAGTTTTAAGACTGCTTTATTGTTGAGATCTTAAGTGTCTCTAGATTTCTGCTTTGGGTGGTGTTGGGTATCATTGGTGACTGTCTCTATTGATCTTTCATGGGTTATCTGACTCCTGTGGTGATAGGTCTCTTGTTTATCTTGCCACTTTCTCATAAGTTTCACCTTTTAAAAGAATTTATTGAGACCTTGGGAGATGGTTCAGTTGATAATGAGCTTGCTGTGCAAGCATACCTGATTTCAGACCGCCAGAACCCATGTTTAAAAAGCTGTTGTAGTGGTGTCTATAATTCTAGAATTCCTAAGGAGAGATGGGAGGTGGAGCCAGGAAAATTTCCTGGAAGTTTGTAGGTCAGCTAGATTTACAAACACAGTATGAATAATGAGAGTCAAGAACTGATGCCTGAAGTCGTCTTTTGACTTCCATATGCATGCCATAGCACATGTGCACCTGCACGTGCACACATGTATGCACACACACAGTTTATTCATTATAATTTTATCAGTTAAAATTTGATAATTGGGTAGAGAATAAAAAATGTCAAAGCAGGATCAGATGGGATGATCTTTTCATGTGAGAAGGGGTGGAAGGGAAGCACCATATCTGTGCAGGTATTTGTTGACAACAAGACTTGGTGAAATTCAAATTGTGCTCTGATGTCTAAGCCTTAGGAGGAATTACAATTAGAAGAACAAACGAAAAGCAAATAAAAAGAAAGGGGTATAGTAGATACTTAAAAGATTAGAGAAATATTGGGGATAGAGAAACTACATAGGTTGTGAAGTACAAGGCAACTTTAGCCAGTGGTTATTTTTTTTCTGAAACAGATATAAATGTAATTTTGCATTAGTTTAGACCCTCACACATCCATCAGGACCAATTATTAGGTTCCTGACTGAGCAAGTCTAATGATAAATGAGCAGCTTTGCAATATAATTTAGACTTTGAATTTCTGCTGAATCCTTTTTTGTTCCAAATAATTTTCTATATCTGTTAATATCAAAATTTCCCCTTTAGATTTCAAAAATTAACTGAGACAGAAAGAAATAAATAAAAAATTAAAGATATAATAGTGTGTTCTTTCCTTAGCAAGAGTCCTAATTCTTTTAAAAATATTATTGACAATTATATAATGCATTTTGATTGCATTCACCTACCATTACCTATTCTTGCCCCCTTTCAATCTGATGAGCCTCTTCTTCTTTTCAACATGTCCCACTTCTACTTGGACATTTCTTCTGTGACCCTGAGCACAGTTAGGGTTACTTGCATGAACATGGATGGGGGTTAGCGACTGGAATATGGCAGCATTCCTATCGTTCCACCACTGAAGAAAACATCTCCTCCATCCCCAGCAACCACTAATTTTCAGTAGCTCCTCAGGGAGATGTGGGGGCTCATGAGCTTCTCCACCTCCAATATGAAAGTTTGATGGGCCCAATTTGGTGCAGGCAAGGACTGTCACTGGAGTAATAAGTGCAATGGCCACACCATGTACAGAAGATAGCATTCCTTAGCACTTTCTTCCATTCTCTGGGTCTTACATTCTTTCTTCTCCCTCTTCTGTGATGTTTCCTGAGCCTTGGAGGGAGTGATTTAGATGGCAGTTTGGAATAAGCACTCAGTAGACACTTGTCCTTAACACTTTGATGAGTTCATTTCTGGAGAGAGAGAGACAGAGAGATACACACAGAGATAGAGACAGAGACACACAGAGAGAATGGGTATGCCAGGGTCTCCAGCCACTGCAAATGAACTGTAGATCCATGTGCCACTTTGTGCATGTGGCATTTACATGGTACTGTGGAACTGAACCCGGGTTGCTAGGCTCTGTAGGCAAGAGCCTTAACCTGTGGGACATCTCTCTAGCCCCACTTTGATGAGTTTTGAATCTCCCCAGTAGTCACCTCCCACTATAAAAACAATCTTCTCTGACAGAATTTGATAGTAGCATTAATCTAAGAGCATATATTTAGAGAGCAAATATTTGGAGAGCACCTTGATAGGCACATTTCCATTTAGCCTAACAATAGTAGTGGCTTCCCTCCTAGGACCCATGACCTCCCCAGACAAGGTCTTGACTAGATTTTCAGTATCAGGCATGAATTCCCTCCCATGGAGTGGGCTTCAAATCTAATCTGAGAGAAGTTGGCTTCCACCATAATAGCCCAGTATAGCCAATAATTTGGCAGTCAGTGTATGTTAGTTATAGGTTATGCATATGTGGAACTAAAATATATGGGGTATTTAAGACATCTACAATGATACAGTTTGTCAATAATTAAAACAATAATTGGGGACTGGAGAGATTGTTCAGCAGTTAAGGCCTTGCCTGAAAGCCTAACAACAATGGTTTGATTCCCCAGCACCCACGTAAAGCCAGATGCACAAAGTAGGGCATGTATCTGGAATTTGTTTGTAGTGGCTGGAGGCCCTGATGCACCCATTCTCCTATCTTTCTCTCCTTGCACATACAGAAATAGATAAAATTTTAAAACTCAGTAATTAAAATTTAGTTTTTACTGTTTCTTGATACTTTCTTAAGCTTTCATGGATAGTTTATATGAAAATATTAATGGTTGCTATTATTTTTCCCATTTTCATCTGAAAACACCATGGTTTAGGAATAAATGGACAAGTTACTTTCCTAAGAGTTATCATGGTGGTCATTCAGCTAACCTTCAAATTGAGGTGACCTTGAACCTGCGTTCTCCCCACTGGTATCTACTTCCATGAGTATTCTCGTTTTGTAATGTAGTGTGAGTAACAATATAGTTCATTCTTTTTTTAACTTATATTTCTCTGATTTTTAAAAAAATATTTTGATTTGCTTTTTGTATCAAGAAAGAGAGAGGAAGAAGGAGAGAGAAAGAGAGAGAGAGAGAAAACCATTTAGTAGTGTTTGGAAGAATATGAAATGAACACATGATGCAAAGCATCATTTAAAGGAGGGTCAGGGAGTTCCCTGGAGAGAGAACCCCATACTGACTGTACTCACAGCTTTTAAGGTTAATGAATAGAAAAGTGTGGAAAGAATGTCTGTGATTTCCAACATATGACAAATCACATGTTGATCTGCTTATTATGGTCTGCATAGCCCATGAGTTGTTTGCCTCATGCTTATTAGCTTGGCTCAGGAATTGCTTGTTTAGGTTTATTTCACCAGGAAATCTTTGGAGAAGCTGTGAGCTCCTGTTTTCAAGAAGTTCTACCCAAGGTGCACAGTGTTCCATGTCCTCAGGCTTAGCCTGTGCAAAGATTACCCTGTTGTGGATTAACCTGATATCCACATCTGGATTTAACTTGATTGATTGAGAGAGAGAGAGAGAGAGAGAGAGAGAGAGAGAGAGAGAGAGAGAGAGAGAGAGAGAGAGAGAGAATGGGTACACCAGGGCCTTCTGCCACTGCATATCAACTCCAGATGCATGAACCACTTGTGCATCTGGCTTTATGTGGGTACTGGGGAATTGAACCCACACCATCAGGCTTTGCAAGCAAGCACTTTAACTGCTGAGCCAACTCTCTAGCCTCATCAAAAGCTTGTAAGTGAAACTATTGTGTTTAGGTTATTATTAAAAAGATCTCTGATTTTAGCTTCTACATGGGGAGAACTTGGACGATGCCACTTCTGTCCTTACCATAAAGGAAAACTGAATCAACTGAAAAAGGGGGATTTTTCTTTTTTACTAATTTTTTTTAATTTTTTACCAAATGAGTTTGCACCTTGAAGTCTGGAGACAGACTCCTGCTGAGAGGGACACTGAGACCTGCTTATGAACCATGAGCTGGTTGAAGTTGGAATGTGAGGACCAGTATGTGAGTGAAAAAAATTCCAAGGGCTGTAACCTAGAGGCCCCTCAGTTTTATGAGTTTTAAGTGCAAGAACATCATGGTAAACCTCTGAGAAAGGTTTTGTAGCTCTAGCATGGGGAGAGTAATTTTTATCAAATATGCTCACAGTCTTCACAGTAGAAACCCTGCATAGGTAAAGAGTTTTCCAGGGGCTTATCACATCTAGGAAAAGTATATTTCACCCATACTAGCCCCCTTTCTCCTTCCCTCGCCTTCCTGTCTTTTTGAATTAGAAGTGTAGCCATGGAAGTGGGAGGAAAGGTAAAGTGCTGGAGAGACACTACTGGAGCTCACAGCACTGTCACAGAGACTAAATCTTGAGAGATTTGATCAGTTTATGGAACAATCTCTTTCCACTCACCAAAAACCACATCAAAAGGGACCTAATATATTAACAGCAGATTATAGCCAAAGGAACAACAAATATAGATTCTGATGAGGAATCCTTAAGTAAGCTTAAAGTCAAGGAAGGGAAAAAACAAGGACATTAGGAAAATTGAAGCCCCTGGCAGCAAACATTAGACAGAGCCCACTTCCTATCCAGATGATCACAAGCATTTGTACTAAAGGCTTATTGAACTCCAGTTCTCATCACCTGACCCAGAGCTCAATACAACATTTTAAGGCATATTAAAAGACAAGAAGATTACTTCATAATAATTATCTGAACTAAATTGTGGAATCATAAGATAGGAAATATCAAATAACTATGATGAATATGTCAAAGGCTCTGGTATAAAAGTGGGCAGCTTGCATGGACATGGGTAATATAAACAGAGGTGGAAATGCTGAGAAAGAATCAAAGGGAATAGATAGAAATTGAAAATATCACAGAAGAAATGAAGAATCCCTTTGAAGGGCTCATGCCACTGGACACAACTAAAAAAAGAAACTGTGAGCCTCATTTGTCAATACAACCTTCCCACCTTGAAGTACAAAGAAAGAAAATCTAAAAGATGGAACAGCACAACAAACAACAGATTTGAGGGACAGTTTCCTAAAGTATAATGTATGCAACTGGAATATCAGAAAAATATGATATAGAGCAGAAGAAATATTTGAAGCCACATGGTTTAAAACTTCCCCATCTCACTTAATCTTTTTCTTCTTCTCGATTTTCTTCATTTTGGAAAATATGAATTTCATTAGTATTGCCTGGGTAATTGGGGTCAGCATTCTTGTTTTCCAGTTTCACCCTCCTTGAATAGCAGAGTTTGTAATCAGTTGAACTGCAAACTACCAAGGTTCTCAGCTTTGATCTCATACTTGGTAAGTTTTCCCCCAAGAATGCCATGTTTGCTTCTTAGGACTTTGGCTGTGTGCTTTATTTCCTCTATGGGAAGACCCAAGTAAAGCTTAAATTATAGTTAATTGATAGAGGCCAAGGAAGAAGACAGAAAAATTTAATTAGTTTCTCTGCAAAGTAATGTGTATTAATCTGGCTTTCCACACTAGAGACTAACATATCTTAACTTAAGGTACACACAGAATGTTCTATTTAAATACACAGGGTCTGAGTTCATTCTCTCAGCTTATTTCTGTCTAGACAGAGAACAGAATCAAATCCCTTTTAAATTATAAAATTGTTCTGTGATTAGATATTATACCTCTCTCCTGAGACATTGCATGGAACTTCATAAATTGTTAATACCTATTAACACTTGATTATTTAGGATGTATAGAACAAGATACTGCTGGTGTTCCCTGATCCATGCCCTCAGACAACCTCTACCTGCAAATGTTTTCATGCCCTCACATAAGGCACTCAGAAGTTGGCGATTTTTGCCTCAGCTGCTTCCTCCAAGTGCCAGGACTCTAGGCATGGGATCAGAAGTGTGATGGGTCAATTCCCCCACTGTACTGAAAGCCAGGAGTTGAGGGACAAGTGATTTAGCCTCTGGCCTTGTTCTGAAGATTTTTAAAAACTTATTAAGTAGAAACTTTGCCCATGACTCAGGGAGCTGAGTGGAAGAGGGGGCGGAAAGAGTGTAAGAGCCATAGTGGGGAAGAACTCCCAGAGACATTGCCCCCCTCAGCAACAACATACAAGGGGGGGGTAGAACTGGGTTGACTCCTAGGTTATCCATAACCTCCTACCCCATGGACTGATCCAGACTGCCCACAGAGGAGGATATCCAGCTGATTAGGGACAGGGAAGAGGGTAATCGGGGAACTGGGGATACCAACTCATTATTTGCTCATTCAATGTATCTAATTATGGATAATAAAGGGAAAAAAGAAAGAAACTTTTTATGAACAAGTCATGTGTTGGTACTATTTCTCTCCTTCCTGTCCCCATTCCTCGGTGGGATTGCTGATATGCACCATGTGGTTGAGGGCTATGAGTTGTGTTAGCAGTAGTTAGTCATTGGGTAAATTTCTCCCCACCATGGCTTTACCATCTTTCCACCCCCCCCTTCCACAAAGTTCTCTGAGCCATGGTGGGTGAATTTTAGTCTACTGTAGTGTTGAGCTCATAGTAGCTTCAGGAATCCTGCTTGGGATCATTTCGAGTAACCTCAGTCTCTGCCTCCATCATCCTGGTGCAGGTTGACAGGCTCACTGTGGGAGCTGCACTCTTGCTCATCTCTACACTTCCTCTGTGGTTTCACCTGGGCCCTAGCTGATATGCTATGGATGGTTCATCTCTTGCCAGGGAGTTGGCTGTCATTTCTGGTCTTGTTGGTAGAATTAGGCTATCCCTGGTTCCTGCTGCCTTCTGAAAGATTAAAACAGATTCTCTAGTGGAGAGTGAGATCAGCATAAATTAAATGGGATAAACATTGTTAATTTTGTGAGATTCTAATGGGTGTAGCCTCTCTTTACACTCATGGATAGTGGAAGCTTTTCATTGGAGTCCAGATTCTTGGTCTCCGGAGATAGGAGTTTGTCTTGGATCCCAGTTCTAGCTATGGATTCCTTGCCACTGAGTGGATCTCTCTTAGTCAATCAGAGAGCCCTTGATTACCCACCTAGGTTGAGTACCACTATTGCACAGGTGTGTACATCTTGTCATACTGGTTACTGTAGTATAGCAGTGTTCCTTGCTTTCTCCCAAAATTGCTGGTCAATTTCCCCTAGCAGCTCATGTAGCACTTTGCAGCATTATATGGCTAATCATCTGAGGACTGGCTTTCACCAGTCCTCCAGGTTTCACCCAGGTCTCTCAAAGTTGTGTGATGGAAATCTGTGGTGTCTGTAGCAATAGATTCTTATCTTTTACTGTGGGCAGGTAATCAAATGTTTTGACATAGGCTTGTTTTGCTTTGTGGACCTCGGGGGTATCTCTGATCAGCAGCTCAATGTGGGTAGTAACTGACTTTTGGTGTTGGGAGTCAAAAGCCAGATCCAAATGTTTTAGGGTTAGGCTTCATCCCACTCTTTTCAGGGCCCTTCTTACCATTCGATACCCCCATATTCCTTTGGAGGGTTATAGTTTTTTAGCCTACTGTCCAGGAATAAGGATTCTATGGTACCTATTCATTTTAGATTTAGTTTTGTGTATATCTCACCCCACCTTACCACTCCCTCCCCCAAGCCCTTCTATCCTTATTATCAGCCCCTTAAGTTGCATGTCAGGTTTGCTTACAACTCAAGCTGTTCCTGGTTAGGAACTGTACATGAGGGAGAATATGCCACATTTACCTTTCTGTGCTTGTGTGAGTTTGATAAGTATGGTCTGTTCGATCCACTTCCTGCAGAATTCCTTATGTCATTTTTCCTTTCTGCTGAGTGCTGAGTAGAATTCCATGGTGTATATGTATCACAACTTTGATATTCATTCGTCCAGTGATGGGCATCTGGGTTGTTTCCAATTCTTAGCTATTGTGAATTGAGCAACTATAAACATGGGTGAGTAAATGTCTCTGTATTGAAGAGAGGTGCCTTTAGGGTAGATGCCCAGTAGAGGAATAGCTGGGTTAGTTGGTAGCTCTATTTTCATCTTTTTCAGGAGTCTCCATATTAATTTCCATTGACTCCTGGTGGTTATACATGTTTACATTCCCACCAGGAGTCAATGGGGTTCCATTTTCCCCACACCCTCACCAGCATGCATTGTTAGATTTTTTAATAGATTCAGGAGTTGAAAAAATTTCATTTATTTGACAGAGAGACAAGAGAGAGAGAGAGAGAGAGAGAGAGAGAGAGAGAGAGAGAGAGAGAGAGAGAGAGAGAGAGAGAGAGAGATGAGAGATATGCTAGGGCCTCTAGCCACTGCAAACAAATTCCAGACACATGCATCTGGCTTTACATGGGTACTGGGGAATCAAGCTAGAGTCCTTCTACTTTGCAGGAAAATGCTTAACTACTAAGCAATCTATCCAGCTCTTAGATTTTTAAAAAAAAATGATTGTCATTCTAGCTGGAATAAGGTAGAATGTCATATTTGTTTTAATTTGCATTTTCTCTGATGATTAATGATGTTGAACATTTTCTTAAGTATTAGCCATTTGTATTTCTTCATCTGTGAGTTCCCTATTCAGTTCACTGCCCCATTTTTAAGTGGATTGGTTTTTTTTTATTACTTAATTTTTTTGAGTTCTTTGTAGATTCTAGATATTAGGTCTCTGTCTGTGGTATAGCTGGTGGAGATTCTCTCCCAATCTGATGGTAGTCAGTTGGCTTTGTGTACAGTATGTTTGTCTGTACAGATGCTTTCTAGCTTGATGAGATCCCACTGGCTGAGTGTTGAATTTCCTGGGTTACTGGGGTAATGTTCAGGAAACCTTTACCCTCTCCTATATTGTGGAAAGTTTCCCCTATTTTTTCTTCATCCATTTGGAGTTGAATTTTGTGTATGGTGAGAGGAGTGGGCCTAGTTTCCTTTTTCTACATGTGCTTATCCGATTTGTCCAGCACCATCTGTTGAAGATGATGTCTTTTCTCCAGTGTACATTGTTGGCACATTGTCAAAGATCAAGTAACTGTAGTTACTTGAACTAAGGGCTGGGTCTTCCATTCTGTTCCATTGGTCCATCTGGTTTTATGCTTATACCATGCTGTTTTTGTTACTATGGCTTTGTAGTATAGCTTTAGATTAGGGATGGTGATAACGCCTAAGGTATTTCTTTTACTGAGGATATTTTTGGATATCCGAGGCCTTCTGCTATTCCATATGAATTTTGAGATTGTTTTTACTATCTCTGCAAAGAATGATGGTAGGATTTTTATTAGTATTGAATTCAATCTGTATATTGCTTTTTGGTGGAACTGCCATTTTCACAATATTATTTCTATCTATCCATAAGCATGGAAGATCTTTCCATCTTCTCACACCTCAATTTCCTGCTTGAGTGTTTTTATGACTTCATTATATAGGTCCTTTACATCCTTGGTTAGTGTTATTCCAAGGTATATGATTTTTTTTGTGTGTGTGGCTATTGATAATGGGACTGTCTCATTGATTTCTTTTTCTGTATGGTTGTCATTTGCATACAGGAAGGCTACTGACTTTTTGTGTGTTAATTTTGTATCCTGCCACTTTGCGGAAGGAATTTATCACTTTTAGGAGTTTTATGGTGGAGCCTTTCTGGTCTGTTATGTTATCTCTGCAGATCATGTTATCTGCAGAGAGGTCTGGTTTCACTTCTTCCTTTCTGATTTGTATCCTCTTATACCTTTCTCCTGTCTTGTTGCTTGGGCTCAATTTTCAATCACTATGTTGAAGAGAAATGGTGAGAGTGGACACCCCTGTCTTGTTTCCAATGTTAATGGGAACTCCTTGAGTCTCTCCACATTGAGTATGATTTGGGCTTTAGATGCTTTGTATATAGCCTTTATTATAAACCCTCTATGCCCAGTCTCTACAGTGTTTTGATTATGAAGTGATGTTATATTTTGTCAAAGGCCTTCTCTGCATCAATTGAAATGACTATGTGGTTCTCATGGTTGAGTTTATTTATGTGTGAATTACTTTGATTGACTTCCATATGCTGAACCATCATCCATCCCTGGGATCAAGCCTACCCGGTTGAGGTGAATAATGCTTTTAATATGTTTTGAATTAGGTTTGCAAGGATTTTGTTTAGGATTTTCACAGCTAAATTCATCAGGGATACAGGTCTATAGTTTTCCTTTATTGTTGCATCTGTCTGGTTTTGGTATTAGGGTGATGCTAGCTTCATAGAAGGAGTTTAGAAGCATCCCCTGTTCTCCAAATATATGAAAAAGCTTGAGAAAAATTGCTTTCAGTTGTTCCATGAATGTTTGGTAGAATTTGGCTGAGAATCCATCAGGACCTGGACTTTTCCTTTTGGGGAGGCTTTTGATTACATTTTCAATCTTGATGGATGTAATGGGATTGTTTAGGAGATTTGTATGCTCTGGATTTAGTTTTGGTAGGTGGTATGTATCTAGGTATTCATCCATTTCTTTCAGGTTATCCAGTTTTGTGGAGTAGAGGTTTTGGAGATGTGTCCTGATGATTCTTCCAATTTCATTGGTGTCTGTTGTGACCTTTTCCTTTTAATTTCTACTTTTGTTAATTTAAGACTTCCTTTTTTTTTCATTGCTCAAATTGGCCAGGGGTTTATCATTCTTGAGTGCATGTATGACCCCAAACATGCTGGGCCCCTTACTAGTCTGGATTGCCCAGGCACCACACACACTGGTGTCCCTAGAGCATAGTCCCCAAAGACACTCCACTTTTCACCAGCCTGGAGTGTATGAGCCCCAAACATACTGGTGCCCTGAAAGCACAGGTACCAAACTCACGGGGCCCCTCACCCACCTGGTGCCCAATAGCCCCAAACAAACTGGTTCCCAGAACACACAGGCCCCAAACACACTTTGCCCATCACTGGCCCAGGGTGCACAGCACAGTCAGCCACATGCCACTGGGATGAATCTCCAAAATAGGCACAGTTTATGGGAGGAAAGGATTTATTAAAGCTGCAAATCAGGGGGAAGTTCCATAATGGTGAAAGAAGCTGGTCCCCTTTCACGGGTCCAAGCAGAGAGAGAAAAACCCATAACCAACACCAAACACACAATAACAAAAAGGCAGGGGGCTAAGGGAGAGAAATTTCTTTTCCCCTTATATAGCCTTAGGGTAAGGTCTTGCAACCCTATCCCAGACTTAAAGGCTTCCTGAGTCCCTGGAATTTCCTTCCTACACTGCCCATACAGGAAGGGATGTTCATTTCTATCTGTCCTAAGCTTCCTAACATCCTGATCCCTACTGAGAGGCTGCCTTCATGTAAACATCCTTAGAGACCCACCCAAGATAATTAAAAGGATCAAGTTGACAACAAAACCTAGCCATCATAGGCCCAAAATACACTGTCACCCTGAAAGTATGTGTCCCAAACTCACTGTGCACCTCACCCACCTGGAGCACACTGGCCTCACACATCCTGGTGTGCCTAGAGCACAGGCCCCAAACCTACAATGGTCTACACCAGCCTGGAGTGCACTGGCCGAAGACACACAGTGCCCCTCATCCACCTGGAGCATACCTAGGCCTGAAGATTTTAACCTCTATTTCTGCATGGCTCCTATTTCTAATTTGGATATGGTTTGAGTGTTTACCGTAAGGATTCATGTATTGGAGTTTTTGTCTCTGAAGTGGCACTATTGAGAGGTGACAAAAATTTCGTAAAACCTTTTTTATTGACAAGTTTACACATGTACATAATATATTTTGATAAATCTCCTCTCATTACCTTTTCCACTGAACCCATTCTTTTCCTAACTACTCCCTCTTCTATTTTGATATCATTCTATTTCCTTCCTTCCTCACTCCTTCCTTCCTTCCTTTCTTTCTCTCTCTCCTTCCCTCCCTCCCTCCTTTCCTTCCTTCCTTCCTTCCTTCCTTCCTTCCTTCCTTCCTTCCTTCCTTCCTTCCTTCCTTCCTTCCTTCCTTCCTTCCTTCCTTCCTTCCTTCCTTCCTTCCTTCCTTTTGCTCCTTCTATCATACATGATGGAATAATGATGGGCCCAGTATTGTACAGGTCTTGTGTAGGAAATGATGGCTGCTGTTGAGACTATGAATGCAGTGGCCACTTCCAAATCACTCCTCCCCATCCTCTGGCTCTTACATTCCTTCGGTACCTCTTTTACAATGAGAGAGAGAGAGAGAGAGAGAGACAGAGAGAGAGAGAGAGAGAGAGAGAGAGAGAACAAGCACCAGGGCCACCACCTTGTGGGTCTGGCTTAGGGCCTTAGGCACTGGAGGCAAGTGCCTTAACCACTGAGCAATTCTCCAGCTCTTTTTTTTTTAATTTTTAAAAAATATTTTATTTGCAACTTTCTTAATGTGGATTACACAGGTCATCCTGGTTCTTTGTAGTCAGTTTTAACACAGCTGTGCTTCAGGCTAAATTTTCAGTAGTTCTGAGCCTACACAAAATCCGGAACGCCCTGCTCTCTGGAAAAAAAAAGTTAAAACTTGAAGACTTCCTTCTAGAATTTCCAGGAGACATTATATATTCTTACATTACTATAAACAGAGCAAAGTGGAATTTAATCATGGCTGCCATTCATATTTCACGTACCAGGTTTACTTTATGACAAGCAAACCTATGTTTCCAAATTTGGGGGTATCAGTTGCATACTTTTAAATAAATATAATGTTGTTTTCAAGTGGAATGAGAGGAGTTAGGATCCAATGAGAATACATTTCTTGACTAATGTCAACCCTCAATGAGCTTCACAGAAAATTGATAAGCCATGAAAACCAAGTGTTTACATTTGGATGCTTCTCCATACAAAAAACTAAGTGTAGAATTTACTTTTGTAGACAGTGCACTTAAATGAGCCAAAAAACAGAGCAGGACCATACATACCCATCTGTCACATGGGTCTGTGTCCACACTTTGTATCTAGTTTCTATCCCAGAGTACCTGAATGAATAAACACAGTGCTCTATACTATGTATGCTCCTTGAGCACATACTAGCGGGCACTCATCTTGGCTCTGACATTGGGTATCTGCTCTGCCTCAGACTCCTTGTGAAACACTGCCAATAAACATAATTAGAACTTGGAATCCCTAAGTTCAGACAGTACAAGTAAAAATAGCCTAGTAGCTGAAAATGCTTTTATGAATTTTCAAATAAAAGCCAGGTAATTATTTTTGATTAACATCTAAATCTGAATTATTCATGTCTAGCATTGTGTAAACATATTTCTAAGTTAATTTTGCTGGATTTCATTAACCATTTCAGGTTCTGCAGGGCACGTCTGAACTTTTGCCACAGCCAAATTTATATCATGGGTTAACCCAGCTTGAGTAATACTAGCCACCTGCAACCTGGAGTTGCGGAGCTTTGCAAAGGGAGAGACTTCTCTGCTTCTGCTGCTGCTCTCTAATGGAGGGGGAGTCACAAGAAGCCCTGCCTCAATGTCCAGCATGCTAGACCCAGAGCTTTCAGTAAATATCCAGAGGCTTAGCAAAGCTGGTCAGCAGGCATATGCTGTCAGCAGAGGAGCTTTTCTTCAAAGGAGACTCCTGGCCTTTTTCAAACCCACTCCCATGACCAGCGGTAATCTTTGCGTCACCCTGTGCTTTCTGTGGACTCTTGGGAGCCTCTCTCCTAAGCATCAGAGGATGGTCCTGGTGATTCAACAAAGACATAAACTCTTTCCAAAGGCATTCTTTTGCTCCTTTCTCCACATGAGACCTTTATTTCCCTTACTCTCTTGGTAGAGAGTAGGAATTAAATAAGGACACTTGTCTCAGCAAATCTGAGCTGGTTTCTGCTGCTGACTTTGAATTTATTGCACAGGGTATTGGTGCCCCTTGATCTCAGCCACAAGCTTCAAATCCAGCTCCGGGGAAAGAAAGAATCTCCCACAAAGCTTCTGACTCTATCTTGCTATATCAAAGTGAGTTACTGCTGTGGTGTGAATAAATCCCCAAAAGTTCTTGTTGGCTATGTGGGACGTGTGACATTTGGGAAGTGATTGTCTCCTGAGTGATCTGTCTTATTCAGGAATGAATTAACCAGTGGGTAAATGGGTTATCATCAAGAAGTGGCTTTGTCATGGAATTCAGCTCCTCATGCTGCGTTTGCTCTGTTTAGTCATATGTTGCCCTCTGCCATGTGTTGACATAGCAAGAAGCCTGCATCAGACCTCTAAGTAAACCTCTATTTTTTTATAAATTACTCAGGTTGTTGCATTGTGTGATAGCAACATAAAAGGGCCAAGAGAGGCACAGAGAGCATAATTACAGGTGAAAGGGAACTCTCAATAGCACTAGTAAGAGAACTGTACCCTCAGCTGGCTTCTCTGTCACCTTTGTTCCTCAGGTGGGAAGATCCTGGGATTAAGTGTATCTGAGGTGAAGCTGGTATTCTTTCTTAATTTTAGAAGAAAAAGAGATCATTTATATATTTGAACCAACATAATTTTTAATGAAATAGAATGTAAAATTTAGGTGACTTAGAAAAAGAAATCCACAAGAAATTCTCTGCTTGTGATGGCTTCTGTGAATTCCAACATTTGTGAAACTGAACTTTGATCTTATTTGCTATATTCTGTCTTGAAACTGAGAAAATTCTAGAAGCCAGACTTTGTAGTGTGTAATTTAGTATCTCCTCCCTGTGGGTGCTAGAAACTGCTAGCACGTGTGCTCTTCTCTCTTCCTTGGGAGTGCCTTCAGAACTTTATTATTGGATTAGGGCTATAACTCAGTGGTGGAGCACTTTTCTGGCATGCACAAGGCCCTGGGTAAAGACCCAGTATGAAAGGTAAATGAATCATGTATGCATAGATAAGTGTGTGTGTGTGTGTGTGTGTGTGTGTGTGTGTGTGTGTGTGTGTATGGTAGTTCATGGTTGCCATAACTAACTTACTTAGTACAGAGATAAGACAGAACAAGAGGGAAAAAGGGATACTAAAACCTAAGTCTCTTACAGAAATGTTCATTTGATTAATTTTTTTAAAGTTTTGAGTAGTTTTATTGCTGTTAGTGCTCAGAGCAAAAGCAAATATATGTATATATATTCTATTTATTAGCTAGAACCTTTGTGTAAACAAGTCATGTTTTGGTCCCACTGTTTCCCTCCTCCTTGCTCCCATTGTTTATTTTTTGGAGGAGTTTCTGATATTATTAATTTATGGCAATCATAATGTATATGTCATTTATCCCTCTATAACTGGGAAATGAAAGATGAAGAGAGAGGTCATGCATAACAATCTTAAATTTATTTTTTATTTAGTTTTTAAACACAGACACATAGCTGTGCATATTTATGGGGTACCATATGACACATGTATACAATGTATAGTAGTCTAATCAGGATAATTGACATATCCATCACCTTAAACATTTATCATTTCTCTTTGCCTCTACTAATAATTTGAAATAATTGTCAACTATAATGAAACTCACTTATAATCAGACGAAAATACATTTTCTTTTTAGATGCGTTGTAACAGAAAATAGTGTTTCTTGTGCCTAGGTGGGGCATGGCAAACATCTTTCAATTGTTCAAAATATATATTGGAGACAGCTTTATTTAGAAGTCATATTGAAATAGTTAAACCAACAATTGTTCTCCAAGTAAGGAAAACAATTTGTTTGTACCAGACCATGACCAGGTCATGGCTATGTGGTTATGCTAAATTTACTGTTAAGTTTCAAAAACCGGTTCTTGCCCCTGAGATAATTATTTCTGAGAACTAAAAAATATTTCCAAAATAGGTAGGTTGCTGACTGGTAAATAACCAACTACTTTTTCTGCATCTGTACACAAGCTTATTCTTTCTATGCAGTAAAGGACGTGTTTTTTTTTTTTCTTTATAAGCCCGAAGCTACCAGAACTGGCTGTTGACTAGAGTTAGCCCCAGCCAGTCGTCCGAATAGTTTCATTTTTACTCTCCAGACCTGTCTGATTTTGGGTCTGAGGTCGCACTCCATTTCAATCTGATAGCATACTTGCATAACATGGGCTCATTGTCAAAGTCAGTCAGCAGTTTGGGAGGGGAGATTGTGTTTTTGCTATAATATGTGTTTAGTCTTTGGCCCTCTGCCATGTTAACTAGTTACATTCATCAATGACACAACTTAAAAGATTTCCAGAGTTTAGAGATGTTGGATTTTATGATTTGGATTCATGGTTGGAAAATACAGGAAATTTGATTGAAAATAAATATATATTGATAAGATATTTGAAGTCCACTGAATCTATATATTTATTGACCATAATGAAGTACCGTGTTTAGTGGGCGAACAATGAGTTGTTATCCCCAATTCCTACTTGCCCCCCCTCCCCATCCCCAGACAGCTGGATATCCTCCTCCGTGGGCCGTCTGGATCAGTCTTTGTGGTAGGGGACCATGGACAGGCTAGTATCCAGCCAGGTTCTCCTGACCCAACTGTGTTGTTATTGAGGGGTGTCATGCCACTGATAATCTCCCCCACCATGGCTCTCACAATCTTTCCACCCCCTCTTCCGCTCAGTTCCCTGAGTCATGGTGGGTGAGTATTAAGGCTGCTTAAATGTTGTGAGCTTAGGGGTTTTTGTGTCGAGAATCGTTGGTTTCTGTCTCACTGGTTTATCCTGTGTTGATTAAATGGCTGTGGCTGTGGATCCCTTGTCCATCCCGTCATTCTCTGAGGGTTCCATATGGATCCTCCACAATATGACTGTGGTGGCTCTTCTCTTGCCAGGATCTCAGCTTTCTGCCTCCGATCGGTTGGTAGGGTTATATATGTCACAGCTCTCTCACTACATCCTGAAAAATACAAACACAATCTCCATTGGAGAGTGAGATCAGTATAGGTTAACAAATATACACCATTCTGGATTACCTAGCTTCTATTTTTAGTAGCCTCCCCGTCAGTCGCTCGCATAGTGCATCTTTTCTTGGAAGCCCAAGAGTATGGGATCCAGTGTATATCGCCCTGAATCCTCAGTTCCAATCAAGGGTTCCTCCTCACTGAGTGGAATATTTGGCCGAATTTAATAGCTGTTGATTGTCTCCCCAGTATCAGGCTCCTCCATTGCACAAGTGCTCCTTTTTCGGTTGGCTGTTCTCTCCCAGTAGGAGGTGAGGTCAGCCTACTCATGGCAGCAGACTGTGTTTCATGCCAGTGGTCTGTTTACTCCATCTGTCATTGATCTGCTTCCCCTGGCAGCTTGTGTTTTGCCTTCCAGCATTGTACTAACTGCCATCTGGGGACTGGTTACCATTCCAGACCTCACAGGGTATCTTGATGCTGATAGATGGCATTCTGTGGTTTCTTCAGCAACAGGGTTTTGTCTCAGGCCTGGGGTTGGCATTCAAGAGCCTTGACAGAATTCTGTCTTGTTTTTGGAACTTCATGGGTCACTTTGGTCAACAGCTCCGTGAGGGAAGGAATTGGTGGCTGGGACCTGGGGCTGTCAGACTGCTCAATTATTCACAGGCTTAGACATTCTCCCTTATTACTCATGGCCCCTCTTACCAGTTGACGCCCACTACTTACTCTTTAGGTTACAGTATGCTCGTTCTGGGTCTGTGGGTTAGTTAGGGAGTTGCAGTGTGCATCAACTCCCTGTTCGCCCACGGGGACTGGGTGAGCAGAGGCTTGGAATAGCTGTGAGCCGAACGAGAGATGAGACTCTTGGGAGAACACGGCAGTGGGCAGTTCTCATTTTATTGTATAGATATCAGTTGCTTATATAGAGGAAAGTCAGAGGTAGAAGCTTAGGAAGCATGATCTGTGAGCATCTCATGAGTTTGATTGGTAGGGGCCAGTATCCTTTGGATACCTATTTTGCATAGATAAATTGAGGGGGCTATTTGACTATACATGGACATGTATAGAATTGTGATGTCAGTAGAGGAAATGTAACCTTATTGCTTAGGTATGTTATTGTAGCTGGACTAAGTTAGGCTTTGAATTGCCTGCTTGTCTCAGGGGACAGCTGTGGCCTGCCTGGGGGCTGGAGTGTTCAGGATTGCTAAGATTTATAGGGGCCCTCAGACTTTGCCTCAACTTCCTTATAAGGAGGAAACAGTCCTAGAAGCCTGCCAGACTCAGCAAAACCCTACTTCCTCCATGCCCCATTAACAGGGTCCCACACTCGTGAGGATTTTATGTTTTTGAACCTAATTTGGTTTAGTCTCATGCTAAGCCATTCCCCTGCCCCCTTCTGATACGCCTTATTAATTTCCTCTCACTTCTTTCTACTAGTCTGCATAAAGAAAACACTTATCATGGTTAAGGACCGCATATGAGGGAGAGTATGCAGCATTAAATTCTCTGCTCTTTTGAGTGTTCACTTAGTAAGATCTGCTTGAAGTCAGACCATTTTTTCCTAAATTTCGATATTTCATTTCTCCTTTTAGCCAAGTAGAATTCCGTTGTGTAAATATACCAAAGTTTCGCTGTCCATTTCTCCATGGATGGGTATTTGGGTTGATTGCAATTCTTGGCTATTATGAATTGAGCTTCTATAAATATATTTGTACAAAATTTTCTGCATCGAGATGTGGCATCTTGCGGGTAGATGCCTAGTAGAGGGATAGCTGGGTCCACTGGTAGTTCTATGTCCATTCTGTTGAGGAGTCTCCACATTGCTTTCCATAGCGGTTGAACAAATTTGCAATCCCACCAGCAGTGAATGAAGGTTCCTTTTTCCCCTGCATCCTTGCCAGCAACAATTATTGTTGGTTTTCTTTATGATTGCCATTCTGACAGGGGTAAGATGGTATCTCATTATGGTTTTGATTTGCATTTCCCTGATGCTTAAGGATGCGGAGCACTTTCTTAGATGAGTCAAGGCCATTTGTGTTTCATCCTCCGTGAATTCTCTTTTGAGATCAGTACCCCATTTTGTGAAGGGGAATTTTGGGTTTTTGTTATTATTATTATTATTATTTTTTGAGTTCTCTGTAGGTTCTGGAAATTAGGCCTCTGTCTGAGCTGTAGCTGGTGAAAATCATCTCCCAATTTGAAGGGGGTCTATTAGCTCTGAATATGGTTTGTTTGTCTGTAGAGAAGATTTTGAGCCTGATCAGGTCCCATTGGTTAAGCGTTTGTTGTGTTTCCTGGGCTGCTGGAGATTTGCTCAGGAAATATTTCCCTACTCCTATTTCATGTAGATTTCCTCCTATTTTTTCTTCCAGTGTGTTCAGGGTTACCGGATTTATATTAAGGTCTCTGATCCATTTGGAGTTGATTTTTGTGCATGGTGAAAGGAGTGGGTCTATTTTCATTTTTTTACACGTGTTTATCCAATTTGTCCAGCACCATTTGTTGAAGATGCTATCTTTGGCCCAGCGTACATTGTTGGCCCCCTTGTCAAACATCAAATAACTGAAGTTACCTTCAATTAAAGCTGGGTCTTCAATCCTGTTTCATTGATCTGTCTGTTTTTATGCCAGTACCATGCTGTTTTCGTTACTATGGCTTTGTAGTATGTTTTGAAGTCAGGCATGGTGATACCTCCTGGGTAGGTTTTTTTACTTAGAATAGTTTTGACATCCGAGGTCTTTTGCCCTTCCAAATAAATTTAGAGATTTTTTTTATGTCTGTAAAGAAAGAGGTTGGGATTTTTATCGGCATGATATTTAATCTGTAAATCACTTTTGACAGGATTGCCATTTTTACTATATTGATTCTCCTTAACCATGAGCATGCAATATCTTTCCATCTTCTCACATCCTTCTTTATTTCCTTCTTCAGTGTTTCAATATTTTCCTTATATAAGTCCTTTTCAACCTTGGTTAGTGATATTCCAAAGTATTTGATTTTCTTTGAGGTTATAGAAAATGGGACAGTCTCTCTGATGTCTTTTTCTGCCTGCTTGTCTTCTGCATATAGAAAGGCTACTGATTTTTGTGTGTGAATTTTGTATCCTCCCACATTGCTGAAGGCATTAATCACTTTCAAGAAGTTACTGATACTATTCTTTGGGTCTGATATATAAAGGATCATGTCATTAGTTTCTTCCTTTCTGATTTGTATCCCTTTTATGCCCTTCTCCTGTCTTATCGCTTGGGCTAGAACTTCAAGCACTATGGTAAAGAGCAGTGGTGAGAGTGGACACCCCTGTTTTGTTCTTGAATTGAGTGGGAACTTCTTGAGTCGTTTCCCATTGAAAATGATTTGTGCTTTAGGGGTTTTGTAAATTGACTTTATTAAACTGAGGTATAGGCCATCTATGCCTATTCTTTTCAGAGCTTTGAACATGAAGTAGTGTTGAATTTTGTCAAAGGCCTTCTCCGCATCTATTGAGAAAGCCATGTGGTTTTTGTGGTTGAGCCTATTAATGTGATGTATTACATTTATTGACTTGAGTATGTTGAACCAACCCTGTATCTCTGGGATAAAGCCAACTTGGTCAGGGTGGATAATATTTTTGATGTAGCATTGTATCCGGTTTGCTAGGACTTTGTTCAGGATTTTTGCCTCTAAGTTCATCAGAGATATGGGTCTTTAGTTGTCTTTTTTGTTGCATCCTTGCCTGGTTTGAGGATTAGGGCAATGGTAGCTTCATAGAAGTTGTTTGGAAGCCTTCCCTGTTTTTCTATGCTTCTAACAAGCTTCAGAAAGAGTGGTCAAAGGCTTGGTAGAATTCAGCTGAGAAACCATCTGGTCCTGGGCTTTTCCTTTTGGGAAGGTTTTTGATTACATCTTCAATCTCTGAGTATGTGATAGGTTTATTTAGTGCTTTTATGTGCTCTGAGTTAACATTTGGTACTTGGTAGGTGTCCCAAAACTTATCCTTTTCTTCCAGGTTTTCTAATTTTGTGGAGTAGAGGTTTTGGAAGTATGACCTGATGATTCTTCCAATGTCTTCAGGATCTGTTGTGATCTCACCATTGTTCCTTCTGATTTTGTTGATTTGGGCTGTCTCATTTCTTCGTTTGATTAGATTGGCCAGGTGTTTGTCAATCTTATTAACTTTTTCAAAGAACCAACTCTTTGATTTATCTATTTTTAAATTGTTTTCTTTATTTCCAATTCATTAATCTCAGCTCTGATTTGAATTATTTCCTTTTGTCTTGCACTACTCGGGTTAGCTTTTTCCGTCTGTTCCAATGATCTTAGGTGGGTGGTTAGGCGATTGAATTGAGACCTCTCTGTCTTTGATTTGAAGGCATTTAGTGCAATGAACTTTCCCCTCAGGACTGCCTTCATTGTGTCCCACAAGTTCTGATAAGATGTGTTATCATCATCATTTATTACTAGGAAATTCTTAATTTCCTATTTTATTTCTTGGTTGACACAGTCATTTTTTAGGAGCAAATTATTCAGGTGCCAGTACTTTGTGTATTTTCTGGATCCTTTTCCATTGTTAGTTTCTACCTTTAATGCACTATGGTCTGATATGATGCAAGGAACTACATCAATCTTCCTGAATTTGTTTAGGGAAGATTTGTGACCTAAGATGTGGTCAATTTTAGAAAAAGTCCCATGTGCTGCTGAGAAGAATGTATATTTTGTGTCTTTGGGGTAGAACGTTCTGCAAATATATGTTATCCCCAGTTGGTCAATGGTGTTATTGAGCTCTGTTATGTCCCTGCTGATCTTCTCTTTGCTTGATCTGTCTAGAGATGAAGGCAGCAGATGGACGGGTCTATTTTTCTGACCCATCCTTCAAGTCTGTGTCTTCTTATAGGGGAGTTAAGTCCATTTATATTCAGTGATATAGCTGTGTGGTTTGCTTTAAGTCCTGCCATGATTAAGGGTTAATGGGGGTTGTTGTCTTTGCTGCTGTTATTAGCACACTGACTGTGATTGTCGTGCCTGATCTCTGGTACTCTTCTGAGGTAGATTTCTTGTTTCTTCTTTGTTGGATATCTTTTGTAGGATCTTCTGTAATTTTGGCTTTGTTTTGAAATAGTCGTAGAGCTTTGTTTACTTCATTGAACACTTTAAATTCTCCATCTGTTATGAGGGACAGCTTTGCTGGGTACAGTAGTCTAGGTTGAAAGCCATACTTCTTTAGGCCCTGAAAAGCATTATTCTAAGCCTTTCTGGCTTTCATGGTTTTAATGAGAAGTCTGAGGTACGTCTGATGGCTTTTCTTTTATAAGTTACAGTTTGCTTTTCTCTAGCTGCTTTGAGTATTTTCTCTTTGCTTTCTATGTTAGGCTTCTTAATTAAAATGTGTCTAGGAGAATTCCTCTTCATGTCCTGTCTGTTTGGAGTCCTCTGGGCCCTTGAAAGTTGAGTGGGCTTTCCCTTGTTAGATAGGGAAAGTTTTCTTGAATAATTCTTTTGAAGATATTTCCTATGCCCTTAGCCTGGGCTTCTTCTCCCTCTGGGATCTCTATGATTCTAATATTGGGCCTGTTTATTGTATCCCATAAATCCCTCAAATTTTGCTCACTTGATTTCTTGAATTTATTGAAGCCTATGACATCCTTATTAATTCCTTCCGACTTGTCCTCAGCATCTGAGAGTCTGTCCTCCAGATTGTCAACTCTGGGACTGATTGATTCAAGGGAGGTTTTTAACAACTCCATTTCATTTTTGGTTTCTGCTATAATTTTGTTTATAGTCTCCAATTCTTTGGTGAGATCCAATTTCCAGTCTATTTTTGTTTTTGCTTGGGATTCCTAAAAATCATTTTTAAGTTTTAGTTGGAGGCCTATTGGCAAAACATGGGAAGCTGGTACTGTGAAACTGAAAGGCAAGTGAGGAAACTGAGAAACAGAAAAAAGGAAGGAAGAAATAACCCTGGGAAGTTACAGTAAGTTGCACACTGGCAATGGGATGTTCACTACAGGTGATGGGCTTTCTGGGGTTTCCTAGGAAGATAAGTAGGTGGTATGTGCTGTGGCACATAGGATTTTTATTGAGGTTTCAGTAATAGGAAAGGCAGGTGACATCAGTTCCAAATCATAGGTGTTGCCTCTTCTGTATTCTCATTCCTGATTGGATGTTCCTTCTAATATTCGTGGAGTTTGCCCATCTTTGACATGGTGACAGAGGAGAGGACAGTGTGGTGTGGGAGGATATGAGTCAAGCCATATTGGGTAGCTCAGTAGTATGATTATTGCCACTGTGGTCTTAAAGTGATATCCCAGGCTGTCTGGAGTTTCCACCAAGTACTGTAGCAATTGGAGGTAGTGAGAGGTACTAAGATGGGTTTTGAAAGGGTCTTGAAAAGTGTAGACACAGCCACTACTAATAAATTTCTCAATGTGAGGTCAGTCCTGGCACAATACTCTTCTGAGTTTTCCAGCAGATGTTCTATTGGAGATCATAGCAGGAGACTTGATTCCTGTGGATGTGGCAATGCAGAGCTGAGATGCTGACAAATACTGGTAGAGAGACTGAGGCTATTATGAAATTTCAGGTCCTTGCCTGTAGCATTCCTCTAGTTCAATCCACCTGTCCTGCTTGGCCCTCACTGGCCAAGGGAATTGCCATCCTGGTATTTCTCTAGAGAACGTTAGGTTTTCAAATTCATCTTCAATAAATATTAGAAGAAAAATCTGTTTAGGGAGGGAGAGTCATACATGGTGTCATGTCCACTGCAGTATTGGGACTTCTGGGGAGATAAGTACTGTGTCCTTGATATGAGTCAGCCTTTCTGATCATAAGGATGTAATGAAAGAGATCCTAGGAGCTCCTGTAATAACAACACAGATCCACAAGTGTTAGCTAAGGTGGACACATTGGGTTCTGGAGATCTGAAGTCAAGTATTTAAACTTGTGGAACAAACACTGTCTTCAATAGGCTGTCTCCCAAGCATCATTTACACACCTTTAACAGTAAGGAAGATTTCTGTCACTGTGGCAAGATTTCTGAAAGAATTTATTTCAGATTACATTTCTAGAGTATAGAGTCCATTATGGTGGGGAAAGCATGCCAGGAACAGAAAATGAGAATCATATCATCACATTCAATCCACAGCAAGGAGCAGGACAGAGTGATGAATGCTAAGTGTTCAGCTAGCTTTTGATAGTCCAGGAATCCAGCCCATAGGATGGTGCTGTCCAAAGTTAGGTCGAGTCATCCCAGTGCAACTAAACAAATCTTGTTTTAATCTTTATTGTCCAAAATTAGACACATTGTATGAGCAAATATTGTGTTAGTATTCCCATTTCCCACCTCTATGTCACCAATCCACTGTGTATCCTCCTCGGTGGGCACACTGGATCTATCCTTGTGGTAAGGGGTTATGGATAGAATAGGAGGCAGCCAGGTTGCCCACCCACCTTTATGTGTTGTAGCTGAGGGGGCAATGTCTCTGGGTAATCTCTCCAACCATGGCTTTTACAATCTGTCTGCTCCTTCATTTCCCCAAGTCATGGAGGGGAAGATGAGTTTTAAGTCTTTTTCATTTTGTGAACTTAAGAGTCTCTGTGCTTCTACTTTAAGTTGTGTTGGAAGTCATTGGTGTCTGTCTCACTGACTTATCCTGGGTTGACTGATTAGCTGTGGTTATAGGTCTCTTTCTTATACCATACTCTCTCAAGTGTTTCATTTGGGGCCTACACAATAGACCTGGGGTTGTTCATCTCTTGCTGGGATATCAGCCATCTGCCTGAGGCTCATTGGTGGAGTTGGAATGACTACAGCTCTCACTACCTTCTGAAAAATACAAACAGAATCTACATCAGAGAGTGAGATCAGCAAAGGTTAAATGAGACACACATTTCTAATTTGGCAAAATTCTATTGAGATTAGCCTCTCTGTAGTTCTCTGGTAATGGGGATTTCTTTTTGGAGCCCCAGTGTTTGGTTCCCATTGGATTTTGCCCTGAGTTCCAATTCCAGTTAAAGTTTCCTTGTCACTGAGTGGATTTCTTGGCAAATTTAAAAGCGGTTGAATACCCCACCCAGGTTGTTGATGTTTACCTTTTTTTTTTCTCCCTTGTTGCATTTTTTCATTTGATTCCCTTTTGTTCCCTTTTGGCTTCTAATTGTAATAACAGCAGTTGGACCTCAGAGCAGCTGTTTTAAGCTCTTGGTTGGTTTAGCCAGCAAGTTTTGTAATCTAGCATGTTTTTCTAATTGTCTCCTTGAGTCTTTGAAGAAAGGCATGGGCACTTTGTCATAAAATTACCCTGTGTTAAGTGAAGACCTTGGGGCTGTATTGGAAGCTGAATGTTCCACCTAAAACAACATGGAGAAAAGAGGAACAGAAGAGTCTTGAATCAGAATGTGTGTGAATTTAGAACTGGATTTGGGATTAGTGATTTGGGGTATCCTTTGTACAGGAGTATGAATCCCAAATTTTCAGCTTGCCCCAAATCTAAGAAAACACATAGTGTGCTCTTTGTGTTTTCTTGAAGCAAGGAAAGTCCCCTTCAGTAAGTCTGTGCCACATCCTAAGGGGCCAGTCTCCAAGCTTGGCTTCTCCAGAACTCCCCAACATGGGTCTCATATCACGCTGTATGTGAGCACGTGAGGCAATGATTAGATTAGAAGTGTAAAGATTATGTATACTTTTGTCTTAGTTCATCCAACCTCTCAGCTGGGGGGTGGCTTGGTACCTCACTCCCATTTCTCCCCTCGGTGGGAGTCTGGTGTGTAGGTCTCCAGTCTGCGTGTGTTTCAGGATGGCCTTGGAACTATATAGCTCTATTACTTCTTTCCTTTATGGGGAATCTATAGTTATTTTAATTCTAGGGATGTAAGGCTTGGTTAAATACCATGTGCTGAGATCAAGAATGTCACATCCAGTAAATCCTAATACTTACTAGCATCTCTTATAAAAGGAAATTGAGCCCATTTCTTTCTTGCATCTTTCTCATCACCTTCCTTTATCACTCAGTCATTACAATCCACCATCCTTTCAAGGTCCCTCTGCAATCCTTCCTATATTTCTCTAAATTATTGAGAGAAATCCCTCTTTAACAATGTCCCTTTTTAGCATCTTCAAAAATACCATTCTTTATTTTCCTTCATTAAAGTTCCACTGAAATTCCTTCTTATTAAGCACATCATAACACATCTAGCATTTACAATTTTCTTTTATCCCCATTGTATAGAGCCACAGTTGAGGCATGAATTGAAAAGGGAAGTAGCCATAGAAGGGAGAAAAATTGATATCAGGTATTTTCAATAACTCAGTCATCTAATTTCCTTATGAACAGCTCTACATTCTAGGCAAGCCTAATGGCTGAACCTGCTTAAATATAGAAATCCTTTTCCTTAAACCATGGATTGATTAATCTAGCTAGGGCTAGAGAAGAGTCACTGAGCCAAAAACTGTAACTGGAGTGATCAGGTCCAGTGATAGCAATGGTCAGTTTAGATAGTTTTATAAGCAAAAGAATAGCTGTATTCTGTTTTATGAAAAAGTTAGGTTAGAGAATTATTTACTTAAAGTTGACTTTTGGTGGTGACTTTTCCTAAAGCTTGTTGTGACCAGTCTTTTTGACAGAATCCAAAATTAATTTTTTATTAAAAGAGATCAAGCAAATACATTTGGTAATTACTATATGTAGTATAAAAATTTATAATTGGAGCTTTTACCAAAATTTAGGAGTAGATTCTTTTCTTTCGAAGAATGCCAAATGAGTATAACCAATGATAAGTAGTTCTAACCATTGAACAGCCTGACCATTAACAGACTTATTAGTAAAACACTTTTTAAGGGTATTGTCTCCCTCCTTTTTTATGTATAAGCAAACAGAAAACATACAGCATTTACAGTAGTCAGTTTCTCCAATCATTGAGCAATAGATGAAAAAAAAACCTTATGTCTTTCTCTTTTGGTTCAGTTTACCCATATAATCATGGACTTTAGCACCATAAGTAAGATATAAATCTCCTTGTGTTATTATTTACCTTACACTTATTATTAACCAGAGGGCCAGTTTGGTTTATGAGGGAGCATTGGGAAATATGTCTGTTTCTGGGTCTGTCTCCAAAAGAGCTCTGTTTTGGAGACAGAATCAGGCTGAGCACATTGATATCTGTCTTCTCTATTGTTTAGTCCATGATTGGGAGCTAGCAAATGTAATTGGCTTTTATAGAAAAACTGGCTTCCAACACATATTTGTCTATATAACTTAGTTTCTCATCCTTTATAGAATTTCAGAGAAATTGCACCAAGTTGACTTAAGTTTTATCTAATAGTAGAAAACATATATTCTAGTATCAGAAGAATTAGGCATTTCTTTGTATGCAACACCACTATGAATGTAATTTTAAGAAAACTGATAAACCATATTTTTAATAATACTTAGCACATATTTATAGATTTTATAATCTATGGATATAAGATATCTTCTGTTAATTTTATGATATAAATTTTGAAAGAGTATAGGTAAAACATAATGATCTCTGAGATAAGTTATACTTAACTCATTTACCATATCTGAGAATGATTTGTTGTTACCTTTAAAACCTTTGCATATATTTGACAAATCACCCTTGGTAGAATTTTCAAAACTGATCAAGGTTAACCTGAGAATACATAAGTCTGTAGAATAGTTAATAGAAGGAACAGATCATTGTACAATCAGAAAATTGCCCTTGAATAACCAAGAAGGGGGAATCTTTTTATTTAATACAAACATATCTGTCACCCCCCGCCTCTGCTCTGTAAAAATAAGAATATCACATGTATCATGAGGCTTAACTCACTTTGAATAAATGTTTTAGAGAAAAAAGCTTCACAAATTGACTAGAAATCAAATTAATTGAATTTAAACTTAAGCAATTTCCATTCCTGTCTTTTTATTATTTATTAAGAATTTAAAAGTTCCTATTTAGCTGGTCTGTTTGCAGAGGCTTTTGTCCCTTAAAGCCACATGCGGAGAGGTGACCAGCTCAGCCACACAATATTGAGGTATGCAGACACAAGTTGCTGCTCAGGGCAGGGCAAGCAAGTTGGAAGAGGAAATAGTTTTCTTAGTCTGTATTTAGCTAAATAGGTAAACCAGACACTTGTCTCTTTTAAAACAAAAGGCTTTTGTTACCCCCTGGGGGAAGCCCTCTAACTTGCTTGACTGTTTTCTGGCTTCCCTTTGTCCCCAGCCACAGGGGCCTAGATTTGGATTTTGAAGAAGGGGGAAATACCCTTTTTTCCTTTTCTGTTCCCCAAAGCTTTGAAAATTGTAACAAAAATTTATGAAAAGATCTTCTGGAATATTTTACTTCCTGGCCCTAGATGCACCTAAGAGACCATGTTGTCCTTAGTGCCTGCAGCTACACAGGACTGGGCCTTGGGAGCCTTCTGTCTGGGACCCTTTAGAAATCTGAGGTCACATGGTGGCTGCTTTCAGTTTGCCTTAGCTGCAGGGGAGGCTCTTGTTCCAGAGCATTTAGGGTGGCTCTGCCATTTTTTTTGAATTCTGATCTCCACTCTGCTGGAGTATCCTAGCAGCCATGTGTCCTTGAGTTCAGCTGGGAAGAGTCTAGGCCTAAAGCCCAGGGCACTGGCTGCCTGCGCTAGTTTACCTGGTAGCCTGTGTCCGAGGTCACCTTAGCCTGTGCCTCCCTGCCTTACTCCTACCAGCAAATGCAGAGCATAGTGCCAGGATGTCTAAGGTCATTCCTTGGGGCTCTCATGGCCCACAGGGGGACATATCTTTCCTTTGTGTCCCACCCAGTGGCTACCTGGGGCTGCCCCATTGTCCCATGTTGGCAGTTACCTGCTTAGCCCACCAAAGAGGCTGTGGTCAAAGGCATGCATTTTCAGGACAGCATTTTTTTTAATGGTGGCTTTCCACACCCTTTGCCTCAGGGCTATCTTGCCTGGGAGCCTAAGGGCCAAAAGATCAGCCTTGTTTTATCCAACAAAAAAGTGGGACCTTACTAAGGGTCACGGAGAACATAGGGTCAAAGGAAAATTGAGGCTGGCCTGAAACCCTGATAATCTCTTATTTGAGACCAGCAGGAGTTGTGGCCATCAAAGCCTCCTTCTTTTATACTAGAAACTCCAGCCCCCCTGGAAGGTCAGATAAGCCTAGACACTTCCAGGCCAGAGTTTACTAAAGCTCATATGCCAGCTGTAATAACAAGCCTGGAAAATAAAAGTTTAAAGGTCGCAGTTCCTGTGCAGCCACCACCATCTAGTACATGCCTAAATGCATGTAATTCCCACCACTTAGGGCTGAGAAAGGCCCCCCACCTTATCTATGCAAACTAGGCATCAACAGGTTACTGGCCCTGCCAATCCCTTCATGAAATGTCGACAGACTACCCTACCCTACCAATCCCCTTGCCACTTTTGACCAGCCTCTGGTTTTTTTCTCTATATAAACAAAATTTTTGTGCATAATAAATCAGCTCTTCACTGCAAATGTCTCCCGGATGGCTATGCCTATCGGCTCATCTCTGTCTCAAGACTCTGTCCACCCAGCTGAGTGGATGAACTGGGGTGTTAGTGTACAATGACCCCTCCCCAAGGAATACATGAACCACAATAAAGGATCAGAAAGATTTTCATTGTCTCAAAGTTTAAAAATAGAATAAATGTGGGAATAATAAATGATTCTTAGACCTCAGTGTGGACCTCCATTTCTGTAGCAGGAATTGGGCACAGTGGTTGAACACCTGGGTACCGCTGCACTTCCCCCTGAGTTTGTGTTTCAAAATGCCAAAAATTGGACACCTTCTGACAGGAAGCATTTTCTTATCACACACATTTATTCTAGATTAGAGCCAGTTTAAGGGAAGGGAGAATGAGATAGGGAAGTAGCCCAGTCATCACGTGGGGAGAAAGCATGGATAGTTTTAACAAAAGTTATGCTGTTATGCTCAACAAGCCGAAAGGGGAAAGATGAGAAGGAAAGATTCAGGTGGAAGAGAAATCCAGCCCCTCACCACAGCCATTAGGCTGGAGAGATCTTAATGGTCCCTAGAGAGTCAGAAGTTCTTCTTCTTCTAGGAGGCCATGTGGAAGAAGAGAAGGCCTTTGTTCTAGGGAAGTTTTTTAAGTTCCCCCAAGTAAGTTAGAGAGATAGCTGATTGGTGTATACCTGACCAATCAGTTTTTCTCCTAGATTTTAGTTCTAGCTAGACACCTCCCACTCAAGGGGAGGGTGCCTATGGAACTTGTCTGACCTGTCACACTTTGCACCAATGGCTACCTGCACACACACACACACACACACACACACACACACACACACACACGTTAAAACAACTTGAGATAGGACATTACTGTGTTACTCACATTGGCCTTGAACTCATGTTATATTACCTGGCTGGCTTCAGATTGAAATCTTCTTACCCCAGCCTTCCAAATACTGGGATTTTATGTCATGCCATATAAATAAAGCTATCCTCTCTCTCTCTCTCTCTCTCTCTCTCTCTCTCTCTCTCTCTCTCTCTCCTTTATAGATGGATGGATGAAGCAAGCTCTGGCTCTGGCTGGCTTGGAACTCACTATGTCCTAATAGTGATCCTCCTGTTCTCCAGAGTTGAGAGTGCCAGTGTACCACCACAGCCACCTAAGAACGGATTTTGTGAATATCCAGTGACTGGATCTTCTTTGTGTTAGTTATTTTTTTTTTTTTTGAGGTAGGGTCTCGCTGTAGTCCAGGCTGAACTGGAATTCACTATGTAGTCTCAGGCTGGCCTCGAACTCACGGCAATCCTCCTACCTCTGCCTCCCGAGTGCTGGGATTAAAGGCATGCAACACCACGCCTGGCTGTGTTAGTTTTGAAATAATCAGATTAAATGTCCTGTATGTTAATAAGGCCCTTGAAGCAAAGCACACCTTCAACAGAAATCCTGGCATCACTAATGCTCATCCTACATAGAGGACACAGTAGACAGCATGGGCTCATGGGCAAGGGAGGGCACACCTTAATCTTGGCCCATGTCAGGTTAGAGATAAGAGGGTCAAGAATTCAATCCTAGCATGTTGCAAGTTGAGGACAACCTGGACTACATGATGTCTTTCCACAAAAATCATAAAAAAAAACAAACAAAAAGAAAAGCATGGGGAAAAAACCCTCAATCTGTAGGAAATTTACTATTTCTCATCCTTCCCATGGGAAAACCAGAATCCCTTAGCAGCAATGAATGTGGTTAAGCCCATCCCAGGTGATGACTCCCTTTATTGCTGATGAACCCAGAAGTGATAAAAACAGAAGCAACTCAGGTGTTGCTTTCCTGAAGCTTTTTAAAAATTTAATTCCAAGTAGAGAAACCTTAACCACTGACTAGTTTCTCCTAGCCTTCTCTGGAACTTTTAATTTAGCTTTGGTGGTTTCTCTTGTTCTTATTTGTGTGTGTGTGTGTGTGTGTGTGTGTGTGTGTGTGTGTGTGTTCTGTTTTATTGTGACAGGTTTTTGGATAGTCCATGTTGACCTGGAGCTATGTTGTGGGAGCTGACCTTGAACTTATGATATCCTGTCTTACCCCCTTCCACCAGTCTTGGGGTTATGGGTGTGTGCCACCATGCATGGATTTTTTGATGAGAGTAAGTCCCATGGCTTTGTGCACACTAGACCAACACTTTACAACTGAGCTACATCCCTACACTGTTTTATTCTTTTCTTTTCTTTTTTTTTTTAGTTTTTTTGTTGTTTTATTTCTTTTATTTGTTGTCCATAATGAGTTACATTATTTAATGGGCAAACAATGAGTTTTTATCCCCAGTTTCCCAATGCCCATCTTCCCCATCCCCAGTCGGCTGGATATCCTCCTCTGTGGGCCATCTGGATCAGTCCTTAGGGCTGGGGAGCATGGATAGCCTAGTAGTCAGCCCAGGTCTCCTGGCCCTAGTATGTTTTTACTGAGGGGTGCCATGCCTCTGGATATTCTTCCCCACCATGGCTCTCAATCTTTCCGCCCCCTCGTCTGCTCAGTTCCCTGAGTTGCGGTGGGTGAGTATTAAGGCTGCTTTAATGTTGAGAACTTAGGGGTCTTTGTGTTGAAAATTGTTGGTTTCATTATCACTGGCTTATCCTGTGTTGACTGAATGGCTGTGGCTGTGGGTCCCTTGTTGATCCCATCATTCTCTGCGGGATTCCATATGGATCCTACACAGTATGACTCTGGTGGCTCATCTCTTGCGAGGATCTCAGCTATACAGCTGCAGTCAGTTAGTATGGTTAGATGGGCCACAGCTCTCTCGCTGCATTCTGAAAGATACAAACACAATCTCCATTGGAGAGTGAGATCAGTATAGGTTAACAGAGATACACATTTCTGGATAACCTAGATTCTATTTTTAGTAGCCTCTCCGTCAATCGCTCGCTTAGTGTATCTCTCCTTGAGGGCCCAAGTGTCCGGGTTCTAGTGCATATCACCCTAAGTCCTCACTTCCAGTTAAGGGCTCCCCCAAAGTGGAATATTTGGCTGAAATTAAAGGCTGTTGATTGCCCCCCGCAGGCCTAGGCTCCTCCATTGCACATGTGCTCCTTTCTAGGTTTGCTCTTCTCTCCCAGTAGGAGGTGTGATCAGCCTACTCATGGCAGCAGACTGTGTTTCATGCCAGTGATCTCTGTTTACTTCAGCTGTTGTTGACCAGCTTCCCCTGGCGGCTTGTGCAGTGCCTTCCAGCACTACACTAACTACCATTTGGGGGCTGGTTGCCATTCTGGACCTGGAAGGGTATCTTGATGCGGATCAATGGCATTCTGTGGTTTCTTCAGCAAAAGGGTTTTGCCTCAGGCCTGTGGTTGGCATTCAAGAGCTTTGACATAATCCTCTCTTGTTTTTGGAACCTCATAGGTCACTTTGGTCAACAGCTCAGTGAGGGAAGGAACCCGTGATTGGGTCCAGGGGTTGTCAGACTGATCACTTATTCACAGGCTTAGACTCTCCTACTCCTCGTAGCCCCTCTTGCCAGACAATGCCCACTTCTTGCTCAATAGGTTACAGTATGTTCATGAGGATTTTATGATTTTAAACCCAATTTGGTTTAGCCTCATACTTAAGCCATTTCCCTCCCCCATCCCTTACCCCTCATTCATAACCTCTCACTTCTTTCCACCAGTCTATGTAGAGTTTATGGTTAGCCTGGTTAAGTACCACATATGAGGGAGAAAATGCCGTGTTTGTCTCTCTGTTCTTTTGAGAGATCACTTGGTAGGATCTGCTCCAAGTCAGACCATTTTTTTTCCTAAATTTCGATATGTCATTTTCCTTTCAGCTGAATAGAATTCCATCATGTAAATATACCACACTTTTGTTATCCATTCCTCCATGGAAGGACATTTTGGTTGATTCCAATTCTTGGCTATTATGAATTGAGATACCATAAACATAGGTGCACAAATGTCTCTATCCTGAGATGTGACATCTTGTGGGTAGATGCCTAGTAGAGGGATAGCTGGGTCCAATGGTAGCTCTATGTCCATTCTGTTGAGGAGTTTCCACAATGCTTTCCAGAGTGGTTGAACAAGCTTGCAATCCCACCATCAGTGAATTGAGGGTTCATTTTCCCCCGCATCTGCGCCAGCAATTGTTGTTGTAGGTCTTCTTTATGATTGCCATTCCGACCAGAGTAAGGTGTAATCTTATTGTGGTTTTCATTTGCATTTCCCTGATGCTTAAGGATGCTGAGCACTTTTTCATGTGTGTAAAGGTGATATATGTTTCTTCCTGTGTGAATTATCTGTTGAAATCAGTGCCCCATTTCGGAGGGGTCAGTTTGGGTTTTTGTTATTAATTTTTTTGAGTTCTCTGTAGGTTCTGGAAATTAGGCCTCTGTCTGATTGTAGCTGGCAAAAATCATTTCCCAGTTTGAAGGGGGTATATTGGCTTTGAGTATGGTGTTTTTGTCTCTACAGAAGCTTTTAAGCCTGATCAGGTCCCATTGGTTAAGTGCATGGAATGTCTTTCCAGCTTACCATATCTTCCTCTTTTATTTTCTTGAGTGTTTCAATATTTTCCTTATATAAGTCTTTCACTACCTTGGTTAGTGATATTCCAAAGTATTTGATTTTCTTTGAGGTTATAGACAATGGGACAGTTTCTCTGATGTCTTTTTCCGAAAGATTGTTTTCTGTATATAGAAAGGCTACTGATTTCTCTGTGATAATTTTGTATCTTACCACTCTGTTGAAGGCATTGATCACCTTCAGGAGTTTACTGAATCTGTTCTTTGGGTCTGATATATATATATAGGATCATGTCATCTGAAAGAGGGATAGTTTGATTACTTCCTGTCTGATTTGTATCTCTTTTATGTCCTTCTCCTGTCTTATTGCTTGGACTAGAACTTCAAGCACTGTGTTAAAGAGCAGTGGTGAGAGTGGACACCTCTGTCTTGTTCCTGAATTAAGTGAAACTCCTTGAGTCGTTCATGCTTAGGAATGATTTGTGCTTGAAGAGATTTTTATACTGACTTTATCATTTTGAGGTATAGGCTGTCTATGCCTATATTTTTGGGGTTTTGTACATGAGGTGGTGTTGAATTTTGTCAAAGACCTTCTCAGCATCAATTGAGATGCCCATGTGGTTTTTGCGATTGAGTTTATTAATGGTGAATTATATTTATCAACTTGTGTGTGTTGAACCATCCCTGCATCCCTGGGATGAAGCCAACTTGGTCAGGTGAATTATAGTATTGATGTGGGTCTGTATTCAGTTTAGTCGGATTTTTGCATCCAAGTTCATCAGGGATATGGGTCTGTAGTTTTCTTTTCTTGTTGTATCTTTTCCTGGTTTGGGAATTAGGGCGATGCTAGCTTCGTAGAAAGAGTTTGGGAGCCTACCCTTTTTTCTATGCCCCTGATAAGCTTCAAAAAGATAGGTTTCAGTTCTATGATGAATGTTTGGAAGAATTCGGCTGAGAAACCATCTGGATCTGGGCTTTTTGTTTGGGGAGGTTCTTGATTACAGATTCAATCTCTGTGATTGTGATAGGATGTTTAGCATCTTTATCTGCTCTGGGCTAAGCTTTGGTATTTGGTAGGTGTCAAGAAATTTATCCATTTTTTCCAGGTTCTCAAATTTTATGGAATAGAGGTTTTAGAAGTATGACCTGATGATACTTCCAATCTCTTCAGGGTCTGTTGTGATCTCACCCTTGTCATTTTTTATTTTGTTCACTTGGGCCTTCTCTGTTTTTCATTTGATTAAATTGGCCAGGGGTTTTTCAATCTTATTGAATTTTTCAAAGAACCAACTCTTTGATTTGTCTATTTTTAAAATTTGTTTTTTTCATTTCCAAGTCATTAATCTCAGCTCTGATCTTAATTATTTCCTTCCATCTCAAGCTCCTAGGGTTGGATTTTTCCTTCTGTTCTAATGACCTTAGGTGGGAGGATAGCTGGTTGATTTGAGACCTCTCTGTCTTCATTATAAAGGCAGTTAGTGCAATGAATTTCCCGCTTAGGACTGCCTTCATTGTGTACCACATATTCTGAAAGGTTGTGTCCTCATTATCATTTGTTTCTAGGAAATTCTGGATTTCCTGTCTGATTTTTTGTTTGACCCATTCATTGTTCAGGAGCGAGTTGTTCAGTCGCCAATATCTGTTGAAATTTTTGGATCTTCTCCCATTGTTAATTTTGAGCTTTAATGCATTGTGGTCTGATATTATGCAGGGGATTACTGTTGGGTACTGAGTCAGTCATGGATCCCTGGCCCCCTGCGATTGATCCTGTCTCACCAGTCAGCAGGTGACAGGCCCCATCAGGGAAAGATGAATGCGTGCAGCCGGAGACTTACAGACTCGCGGCTGGGAGAAGTGTCTGAGCAAATCTCGAAATTTATTTAAGCATCTAACTTTATTTATAATCCAAGGCTGCACTGTATCACAAGGGGGCTCAGCAGGCAGAAACAAAACCACGGAAACTAAGCAAGCAGGAGTAAAAGCTATTAGCACTTACAAACAGGATTTAGGGCTTTCAGCCATCCCCCTGCCTCCTGGGGGGGAACAGGTGTGCTAGGATCAAAAGGCATGAGCTACCATGCCTCATCTGGTTGCATATTATAAAACAGATCACAGATATTCAGCCAGGCTGGGACCCAACATGTCACCCTTTTTTGTTTGTATGCAGGAGAGTTTGGCCACATACCCTGGGAACACCTCATACTTGTCATAATTGTGGGGGAGTTTAGCTCTAAACAGAACCCCTCAGACCCCAGAGCAAGGAGCTAGCCTTCAAAGTGGGCCCCTCATATCCTGAGAGAAAATTAGTGTTTGGGGAGACAATATTTGTGCCCCCAATGCCATCAGCTGTATCTCATTGACTTAAAAACAATTAGCCTAGCCATGGAGACTGTATGAACCAAGATTGAGGAGGCTTTATCCTGCTCTCTGAGCCCCTATTGTTGGTTTAAGTTCTGTTTGACCTTTTTAAGGGAGTCTACAATAACTCCTGTATGATTAACAAAAGCATAATACAAAAGCATAATATTTCTTTAGTCCCCCCTTCCTTAAGAAATAGCCTAAAACATAGTATAATACTTCACCCCCAAGAAATAACATAAAACATTTAGTCCCAGTCTATTTTGGAGGACCACTCTAGACAAAGATTTTACAGAGTCTTTGAGGTATAATATTGAAAGCTGTAATTGTCCCAAGTCTCTAGTAACAGCTGCTTGAGTGGAGTTTTGATTAGACTCTGTTAATGTCCATATCTGCTCCAGCAATACCAAGTCTCAGGGCAAAGGTTAGGTTAGTTGTCATTGCCCCAATTGTTGTTTTAAAATCTGAGATTTGTTGCTGTCTGGCAGGGCTTTTGGTAGCCTGCTGAAGCCTGGCGAGGAGGGAACACGGGGAAGGGAGTGCTTGCGCTTTGGGTCTGGCCCTTCATTTGCCCAGAGGTGCCAGGCACTGGGGACTGTTTGCTCAGTTCACTTTTCGCTTGCGGTTGCTTCCGTGGGGGCAGGGTTTCGCTCCTGCTGCATAGATCTGGGACCGGCTGCTTCATGTCCTGTCGGTTGTAAAGATGACTGCACTTTGGACCTTTAGAAGACATTGGAAGCAGCTTGCATCCTCAAGGGTCCCCACATTCCTGTAAAGAGGCACAAAGGTCTTGCTCTGTGGGTATCATCCAGAAGTAGTTAAGTGGGGTTTTTTGAGGGGTTGCTTGATGGTGATTTCCCCTATATTTGGGCCACTTTAATTATATTTTAAATTTCTAGCAGGTACTCATATGGGGCAGATCTCCCCAATGGGAAAGACACAGCCAAATCTTCTCCCAGGTCCTTGGCAACCTTGTGTGGGGTCTCATTCCTAAACTTATATAATTTCCCCCTCTCTTGAGGACACCCCAATTGCTGTTGGGACATGGGGACGAAGAAATCTCTCTCTTGTCTTTTTCCTGCTGAATAGGACATGAAGTTAAGGCAACTGGGGGTATCCCTCAGAAAGGGGAGGGATTCCTACCTAAGGCCCGAGAGAGAGAGAGAGAGAGAGAGAGAGAGAGAGAGAGAGAGAGAGAGAGAGAGAGAGAGAGAGACCCATTAGCCATATCACACATTGTCAAGACCCATTCATTGTTCAGGAGTGAGTTATTCAGTCGCCAATATCTGTTGAAATTTTTGGATCCTCTCCCATTGTTAATTTCTTCCTTTAATGTGCTGTGGTTTGATATGATGCAGGGGATTACATTGATCTCTTTAAATTTGTTGAGGGATGATTTATAGCCTAGTACATGGTCAATTTTGGAGAACATTCTGTGTGCTGCTGAGAAGAATGTATAATCTGTGTTCTTGGGATGGAATGTTCTGTAAATGTCTGTTATCCCTAGTTTGTCTATGGTGTTGTTTAGCAACTTTATTTCCCTACTTGTCTCTTGTTTGGATGATCTGTTTAGGGATGACAGTGGAGTTTTAAAGTCTCCTACTATGATGGTGTTGGCATCTATATCTGCTTTTGAGTAATTTATGGTTAATGAACTGAGGCGCCCTTGCATTTGGTGCATACATATTTAATATAGTGATGTCTTCTTGTTGTATCATTCCCTTGATGAGTAGGAAGTGGCCATCATGGTCCTTTTTTATTGCTTTTGGTTTAATGTCTATTTTGTCAGATATTAGTGTAGCTACACCTGCTTTTTTATTATTCCCACATGCCTGGAAAATTGTTTTCCAACCTTTTACTCTCAGTAGGTTACTGTCTTTAGCGATAAGGTGTGTTTCTTGAAGGCAACAGATGGAAGGGTCCATTTTTTCTGATCCAACCTGCTATCCTGTGTTTTTTTATAGGAGAGTTGAGACCATTTACATTCAAAGTTATAACTGTGAGGATTGCTTTAAACCCTGCCATGTTGGAGAGAATATGGAGGTTGGTATCTGAGCTGTTGTTATCTCTTTGTTGTTACCTTGCTTGTTTTCTGTTCTTTTCCTGAGGTTGGATGCTTGTCTCATCTGCATGGGATATCTCATGTAATATCTTCTGAAGGTTTGGCTTTGTGTTTTAAGTAATTGTAGAGCTGGTTAATTTCCTGGAATACTTTCATTTTTCCATCTATTATGATGGATAACTTTCCTGGGTACAGTAGTGTAGGTTGCAATCCATACTACTTTAGGCCTAGAATTGCTTATTCTAGCCTCTTCTGGCTTTTAAAGTTTCTATGGAGAAGTCTGAGGTGAGTCTGATGGGATTTCCTTTGTACGTGATGAGTTTATTTTCTCTCACTGCTCTAAGTACTGTCTCTTTACTCTCAATGTTTGGCATTGTAAATAAGATATGTCTTGGAGAGTTCCTCCTTTGATCCAATTTATTTGGGTTCCTGTGTATCTCTTTTAGATGTACAGGATTATCTCTTGCCAGGTATGGAAAGTTTTCTTGAGTAATTCTGTTAAAAATATTTTCTATGCCCCTACCCTGGTTTTCTTCTTCTGGGATCCCCATGATCCTTAGATTAGGTATTTTTATGGTATCCCACATTTCCCTTAGTCTTGTTCACTTGCTCTTTTGAATTTTATTAAGTTTCTGATTTCTCTCAAATTCTCTTTGGTTTTGTCTTCCATGTCTGAGGTTCTGTTTTCCCAGTGATTTATTCTGTTGGTGAGAGATTATAGGGACTTTCTTACTATTTCAATATGGTGTTTGTTTTCTGAAACTTCTTTTTGGGTTGCTTCTATCATTCTGTTGAGATGTATTTTCATTTCAAGGTTTGATTTAATTACTTATTCCTGACATTCATTCTTATATTTGTATATGTCTTCAGTTAGTTTAGAAAGCTGGTTTTTGATCTCTTCAGTTTGCTGGTTTGCCTTAATTTCCATCAATTCTCTTTTTAAGTCCATTTGATTTTCCTCTACTATATTAAGCCAGGTGGCAAAGCTTGTGAGCCGACTTTGTAATCTTTCCATGATCAGCATGATGTTCTCCTTAGGATCTATGCCAGTATGAACAGGGCTTAGTGTTGTGTCTTCCTGGGCCTGTCTCTGCTCTCTCTCTTTAATGGTACTGTTGTTGTTGTTTGGCGTCATTTCCTCAGCTGGTGAGATATTCTTGCGCTGAGGTCTCCCCATTTTGATTCCACTTGGAGTGATTGGTGGAATGCCTTTGATCTGTCTACACTTTGCTAGTGTGGTCTGGGAGTACACTGGGCTCCATGGATAGGGTTGGGCACTTGATTGTTTAATCTATGAGTGTGTGTGTCCTCAGATCACTGGTTGGACTTTGATGGTGATACTGGGGGGTAACCTGTTGGGGGGTGTGGGGCTGTGGGGACTAAGTAGGCAGAGGGTTGGGTGACAAGTTCTATGTAGCCTGCTGGGGGGATGCGGGGCCCCTTGGGTACTAGGTAAGATGGGGAAGGGTGTAAGCTGCCTGTTACCATCCAACCAGGGACTATTTATGGCATGGGGAAACTGCTGGAACCAGCCTGTGGGAAAATTGCAGGAGCTGGCAAATGAGTGGGGAAACCACAGAAACCAGAGCTTGAGGATACCTCTGGGACTACATAGAGTTGGTATGCGGGGATACCGTGGGGAAACCACGGGGGTCAGGGCTCGAGGAAGCCACAGGGTTTGGTGGGTAGGAAATACTGTGAAGGATGAAATAAAAAGAAAAGGGAAGAGAAAAAAGAGAAGAATAAGAAAAAAGCTAAAGAGGAAAGAGATGGAGAAGGTGGGAGGAATGGGGAAGAAGTGCTGGGAAGCCAGGAGGAGCTTCAGGAAAGCTCTGGGATGGCGGGAGGGAAAGAAAAAAAATGTTAAGGAGGAAAGACACACAGAGGCTGCGAGGGGCTGCAGGAAAGCCCCAGGTTGGCAGGCGGGGGAAGAAAAATAGGAAGAAGAAAAAAAGGAAAAGAAAAAGAAAAAAAGAAGAAAAATAAGAAAAAAAAGTTAAAGAGGAAAGAGGCGCATAGGCCGGAAGGGGCTGCAGGAGAGCCCCTGGTCGGCAGTCGGGAAAAAAAAGAAAATAAAGAAAAAAAATGTTAAAGAGTTAAGAGACACAGAGGCCGGGAGGGGTTGCAGGAGAGCCCCAGGTCTGCAGGCAGGGAAAGAAAGAAAAAAGAAAGAAAGAAAAAAAAAAAGAGATGCAGAGGCCGAGAGGGGCTACAGGAGAGCCCCTGGTCGGGGGGCGGGGAAAAAAGTTAACGAGGAAAGAGACACAGAGGCCGGAAGGGATGGGGAAACGGCACAGGAGATGCAGAGGCTGGGAGGGATGGGGAAGAAATGTGAGGAAAGCTTGCAGAGGCCACAGGAAAGCCACAGGCAGCTGGCAGGCTGAGGCCACTTAAGCGTGGGTGCTGCTGGATGACTCACTGTCTCTGGCAAGTGCTGGTACTCGATGGCGGTTTCATGTCATGAGGATCCTGTGCTGGGAGGTGTCTGGAGCTCAGAGCATTACCCCAGCTTGTATCCACGACCTGTATCCCTGCTGGAAACCCTGACCCTTGTTTCCTGATGGATGCTGCATGTCTCCTAGTCAGCCATCTTGAACCGGAAGTCCTCTGTTATTTTCTTGAAACATGAAAGGCTTTATTGTATAGCTAATACTGGCCTGGATCTCAGTATATAGCTCAGTCTGGCCTCAAGAGCTAGGATTTTAGTGTTAGACTAACACACCTCATTTATTTTGGTGTTAAAAGATAATATACAAACTGCCACGGTGACACATTCCTGTAATTCCCAGCTCTGGGAGGTCGATCCAAGAATATTAGGAGTTCAAGGCAAGCCTTAGTTCCTTAGAGTTGGAGGTCAAAATAGACTACGTGAGACTTTTCAAAAAATAAAATCCCACCTACCAAACTCCATCACAATAGCTCAAGGTGTGGGACCCTGCTAAGAGGCACGGAGGATATAGGGTTAAAGAAAGCTGAGGCTGGCCTGAAACCACGATAATCTCTGAGATAACTGAGTTTATCTGAGACCGGTAGGCATTTCCCAAAGCCTCCTTCTTAATCCTAAAACTCCAGCCCTCCTGGCAGGCCACAGTGAGCCCTGAGATAGACAGAAATTCAAGGCCTAAACTTACCCCAGCTGTAATAATAAACCGGGACAATAAAAGTCCAAAGGTTATAGTTCCTCTGCAGCTACCACCATCCAATTCAGGTCTAGAGTCACGTAGAAAGACCCCTCAACTTATCTATGCAAACTAGGCATTCATAGGTCACTGGCCCCTGCCAATCCACTCATGAGACAGCCACATACTACCGTGCCCCTACCAATCCCCTTGCTGCCTATGCCCTTACCTCTGCCTTTTCCTCTATATAAACAACCTTTATCTATACAATAAGTGAGAGCTGTCCACTGCCACTGTCTCCCTGGTGACTATGCCCATCGGCCTACCACTATCCCACAACTCTGCTCTTACTCACAGGGTTCTCAGATAAGACAGCCCCCATAGCAGGTCTGTGGCTGAGACATATGATATAGGCCAGCTTAGTCTGAGTGTAAAGTGTCACATGGTTCTCAAAATAGTTGCATTGTAATATATTAGCACAGAAAGATGTCCATCAGCGTAGGGCTATTTCACATGTATAGACACATTTTGAACCTTGTACTCAGCAGCTTTCCCCACCTCTCTACACACACCTCCAGAGAGAAACTGACAGCCTGAGAAACTCTGAATGCCCTATGACTTAAAATAGAGATTTTGGTAGATATGTCAGGGTAGAGAGTATATCCTATAGCTTTCATGTATACAGGGAACTTGTGCTTGATTCTCAGGCACATTTTTTTGAAGTAGGATCTCACTCTAGCCCAGACCTGGATTCCCTATGTAGTCTCAGGCTGGCCTGGAACTCGTGACAATCCTCCCCTGTCTCCCAAGTGCTGAGATAAAGAGCCCCATGCCCTGCTCTCAGGCACATTTCTGTAAGTGGAGAATTAAGTTGTTTCCCCACAGACCTCACAACACTGCATCCCTGAAGAAATAGTCTCTCAGGAAACAAGTCACCCATTGTGGTTGATGGTGGAACTCCAAGGACCTGTTGGACACATCATCTGTCATTTTCATCATGGTCTTCCAGCTTTGGTGCAGTTATACCCCTTCTGAGCTTCAGGAGCAGTGCATGCCACCTGTTCTTTACAGATTCCAACAGCATGCAGGCAGCACTTATTTACAGCCCCAAGTCCCTACTTTAGTCATGTGAGCATACACAGTTGCAGGTATGACTAGGAAATGTGTAGTCTGTTGCTGGTGACCCTGTGCCCAGCTGAAACTTGTAGATTTTATTACTAAAATGAAGAAGGAGAGATAGATGTTGGGATAAAGTTTTAATTCTCTTCCAAAGGAAAGGACATGAGCTAGAAGTCATCAGTTCATAAGATCTAAGCCACAGAAATTTAAAAAAATTATTTGTTCAATTATGTATTTATATATATGAGAGAGAAAGAGAGAGAGAAAGAGAAAGAGAAAGAGGAGAAAGAGAGAGTCAGAGTCTATTGGTGACTTTTCTCCCCAGCAGTCTGCATAGCTCCTCCCAGCACCATGAAAGCTAGTACAGAGGAAGCTTCTAGTTCAGTTTTAGCTTAATTTCTCTGTGTCCTACAGCCAAAGTGTGTGGTGTCTTTATCAATAGGGATTTATTATCTAGTTTTGGCAGTCAACAAAGAGCAATTAAAATTGCTTATATTGATTTAGGGGCCTCTGTATCCCCATTGATTATCAGTTATTGATGGCAAATTCCTGGCATTGAGATTTTTGATTACTAACCTATGACTTCTGGGAGTAGCTTTATCCACTCATGTAGACATAATTTATTCAAAGTTTTAAAAATTGTATTTAGATTACTTACAATAGTAGATTTCCATATGGCTTTTTCATATGTCCTTAGTTTTGGTTAATCTTTTCTGCCCCCCTCTCCCACATCCTCTTGCCCCAATTCCTACTTGACCCCACCCCACACACTATTCCTTCCTTTTAAATTTTTGTTTATTACTTTTTCTGCTGTATTTTGAAGCAGTTTCAGATATTATCTGCAAATCCTTTTACAATTTTCATTGTCAAATAAGGACATAAAAAGATGACATTTCAAAATATTATTGCCCAGTTTGATATGCCTTTCCTAGAAACTAAATTTTTGTAGGATTATAGTCATTAGTTAGTCCCAGAAATTTGTTTCTTTCTATGTCATATTTGTTAGTTTTGAGGCAAGGTCTTACTAGATAGCCCACACTAACCTTGTATTTGCTACATGGTTCTGGTTGGCTTGGACTTGAAATCCTCTTGCCTCAGCCTTCTGGGTGCTGAGATTACAGGTGTGCAGCCACCTCACCCAAATCTTGATGTATTTTTATTTCTCATTGCTTCTTCATTACAGGCCTGTACTTGGTTAGACAGGCAGAGGAGACGTCTTTGACATGTGCGATATGATATTGGGCTTTACCTCCCAAATATTTTGGAATGATTACCACACAAGAAGGGTGTAGATATTTTGACAGATGGAATGGTATAGGTAAGGTGTGGGAGAGAATTTGGTGTTCTGACCCAAGCGCCAAATGAGTAGCCACTTGTCAAAATTGTCCTGTATAGTTCCTAATTGCTTTTGATTTATAGCCTAGTAAAATCACTTGGATAGCCATTAAGCTTTGATTTAAAAATGATATCATTTGCACCTGGATGGAAGGATATTTTCTTCTTGGGAGGCTTATTAGTAATTACGTATGTAAATCTATGCACACTTTCTTTTGATACATTCTCTTGGGAAAAATTACACCAAGAAATAATTAATGTACATGAAAACAACAGTTAAAACTCCCAGAGGATAAATGAGGCATTGAATATCTTTACATATTTTAAGGCATTTGCCAATGAAACTTGAGAATGGCAGGGATAAAGAATATTATGATAATAATTTGTCTTATTATCATAAAAAAACTTGATCAGTGAATGTCTTTATAATCTATCAGAAGAACAATTAACGTTGTGGGCTAAGGAACTCCCAACAGTACGACAGAGGTCAAGACTCTTGATTCTACCTGCTTCGACTCATATAGGATAATATTTACAATACTTCCTTGTAAGAGAAGGGGGTGCCCAATTGTTCCTTGTTTTCTTGTCTTGAATCAATTATTCATCATCATTTCAAGAATTATTTTTATCTTCCTTTCATCACCAGACATCATGAGCAATAGCCACAGTCTAATTTCTTCATTTTTTGGTTACTTTGGTTTTTTTTTTCTTGGCATAGGCTCTCACTATATAGCCTAGTGTGGTCTTGAATTCAGCATCCTCCTGTCTCAATATCCCAAGTGATAGGATTACAGGTGTGTCCTACCATGCCTGGTTTATAATCTAATTTCTAACTACAGCCATTATTGTGGATGGAAATTGTCAAAATAAATGAATTCACCAATTATCTATTGGCAGGTTCTCATTGGTGTTGGAATATCCATTCTGGAACTGGGAGGTACAGCAGGAGATACAGATACAAGAGTAAGGAATCAGAGAAGCTGAAGAGGAGAAGGAGAACTGTACCATTCATTTTTCTGAAGAGATCAAGGCAGTCTTGCCTGGGTGGGTTACAGCTGGAATTTTAGTAATGGAGAGGAGCCTGGCACACAGCAAGAAGAGTTTCAATACCTGTATCAGTTACCGTCTTTACTGCTAGGACAGAACACCTGACCAGAAACAGTAATGGAAGAAAAGGGTTTATTTTGGTTTATAGTTTTAAGGGGAAGTTTCATCAGTATATTGCAGAAAAGGTTTGAATCAGTGAGAGAAACCAAGTATCACTTGGAGAGGTTGGAGAACTCAAAAATGATTATGCCTGAGGGTCCAAAGGGGTTCAGTACTTGAAGCTTTGGACCCTGAGCTCTGATGGCTCAGAGATTTTTTTAGGCCATATGACAGGTAGTTTGACATCATCTTGAGTTCTTCACATTATTAATGGGTTCATCTTCTGGGCTACATGAAAATTATGATTGCTCAGGGGAGTTAGTCTATGGCTGCACTAACCAGATGACATGTTACAAGTAGAATGAAGCTGCATCAGTTGGGAGGAGGCTCAGGTTCATGTTGCCTCCATGGTAAAGGCTTTCACAATAAAAATTGCAAAGCAGGATATGGCCTTGGGACAAGGCCTCATCAGGGCCTGGATTTATCTATTGAATTTCTTCTACCACAACTGCAGGGAAAGCGTAAAAGGAGAGATAACCTGCTGAGCATAACAGTTCCACAGCAGCAGAAAGGAAGCAGTCTGAGTATTGGGCTCAGAGCCAGGCTATATTATCTCAAAGCCTCCCCCTCAGTGATACACCTTCTCTAGCAAGACTCCACCTCCCAAAGGCCCCACAACTGTCCCAAATTAGCTGGGGACCAAGCATTCAAAGCACATAAGCCTATAG